>JAOYSI010010252.1:0-10466 GCA_025775065.1 Hiodon alosoides
ACACACACACAAAGAGTATAGTACAAAGAGAAATGGGATAATAATATAAAACAGGACGTTTCCTGCAAGACCTCTTACGCAGTTTTTCATGACAAGTTTAAAAATATTTCGTAAAAGTATACTTACAAAATTAAAATGTACGCCACACTGTTGACATTTTGAGCAGTCCTGGCGTCGGAACCCATCCGAGAACGAAGAGCTTGGAACATGTGCACGGTTCTCTCAAGACTTCCCCCAAAAAATCCAGCCATCCCTCGTCACCCCTTCATTTAAAATTGCCGCTGTTTCTGAGCTCATTATGCGTGCTTCGGTAGCTTTGAGCTAAGCAGGAACGTATTCCAACCACATGATCGAGAGAAAGCGAGGAGAGAGAAAAAAAACTTTCCAACAACACACTTGTCCTCTGCAACACATTGAAAAGTGAACTGTAATGTCAGGAGTGTGCAAGTTTTGGGGGCTGGCCGAAGCATGGTCCGTCCCTCCTTGTGGTGACGGACGTGCTCTGAAATTTAAACAAGTTCCCCAGTTGTTTTGTTGAATATAAACTGAAGACCTATTGTTCATTCACAGCCGAGAACTTCGTTCCCAGACACTTTGCTTTGCTACAGCAGAAATGAATATCCTCCTAAGAAATGAGCCCTAATACACTACATTTTTGCACCATTGCTATGTAAGATATAAACCTTTTATTTCGCCCCAAATAAATGACTGCTTTTATTAAACAATTTACTTAACAGCAGAGCCTACACTTTAAAGATTATAATTCTTACGTGGTAGCTTAACACAGACGAGTAATTCTAACTACCCGCAATTAGGAAAAATATATTCTCTGGAATATTCAATCAACTGCTTTTGATTTAAAATATGATAACATATACATAACGCCAATGATTATGGGCGATTGCAATTTCGCGGCCAAGGGTTAATTAATATGTACCGCGTCATCAATATTGTTATTTAAATACCGTCTTCTTATCGAAGGCCGCCGCTCGACACCCGCCCAATAAGATTTTATTGAATAAATATCACAGTACGTTTTGATTAAGTCATTTTCAAGTCCCCGGGATACATTCTTATGTCGTTGCCCGATGTACGGATGGGTTGCGTTAGGCCATAATACGAAAGAATCGCAATACATGTTTTTTTATTGCATGCGTGTCTATATGTCTTCTTATGTATATGCTCATAAAAAAATTACATTAACTATGCCAATTATGAAAATAAATAATACATTGAAGTATTTAACAGCCGTTTCCCAGTTATATTATTTTGTCTCAATCTGCCTATATAATATTCCTCCATTTCCGAAGAATATATTTCTATACATTTTTCGCGAAATTGTCAATCACGCTGTCTATCAAGCCGTAATGTAGAAAACTCGATGTCTATACTCAGACTGCCACTGTAGGATAATCTGCCCCATCGAATTCAAGAGGTTTTACGGCGAGGTCACGTCCAATGACGTAGTCTAGTAAATTCGTTACGTGAGGCCTATTTAAAATACATCAAGGAAATTAGAGCATCAACATATGCAAATCATTGCTACCGTTGACTGTCTTCCAACTGACGGACATTTTCTGACTCTGAACACGTTTCTTCCGTTACTATTATTATTATTATTATTATTACTATTGTTATTGTTGTTATTATTATTTATTGTTATTGATATTACTTCTTATAACTCAATTTATGCGTGCTGCATGTCTAGCTAATCCGGGAGTTTGAATGGGAAGAAGAGGAGAGTCCTGTTGGAGAAATCGTCCGTGCATAATGAGATATCTGCCGCCACATTCAGTCTTTGCTGTTGGTTCCAGCGACCTGTATTTTTTAAATGGTCCATTTGTAAGTTTTGTTAAATTTATTTCCTTTACATTTAACTTTGTTATTCGTAAAATGTTACAATATTTTCGGAAATTATGTATATGTCTATGGTCTGAATTACTTCACGCGAGTACTGCAAATATGTCAATTGAAAACTAAACATTCTCAGGCTGCAACAATACACCAAAATCTTCTAGAAGTGTCAATAAACTCCGTAGTCATAACGTATATTTAACATTTGTTACGAATGTAGATCTGTAATACAAACTAAACCACTTTTTAAAGTAGCCTATACGACAAAACCATCAAACGGCCGATAGTTAGTGAAAAATGATGTTAACGTTTAGTCCGATGCCGAGATTCATACCTACTGAAGATTCTCTCTCTGAGTATTCTGTCAGGCTCTGGAGAGGTCTCCGCTGGGTTCGGGTATTACCTAATGGGTAATGGGTTCGGGTCTTCCTGTGTTTTCTATATACCTTTAGGGAATAAACTATACACACCTATTCACAAACCTATTCATCCCCCCCCCCACACACATATATATGTGTGTGTAAATACACACACACACACACACACATATATATATATATATGGTGCTTTTATTCTCTGTATGAACAAACGGCATTCCCACCTGAAAGTTTTTAATCGTTCTAATGTTTAACTTACCTTCTCATTTTCAAATTCTTTAGGTTGTATCCAACTTGCACAGGTGCTGTAATACATTGGACTAGTTTGTAGGGGGTTTCCACCCGATACCTCGCCACATAATTCGGAGACACAAGGAGGCTTATTGTAAAATCTCCCAGTTTAAGTGTCTTGGTGAAATTCCTTGGAATTCAGTCGCACGTGGATTGAACGCGGCCGTTCGTCAGGAACTGGCGATAGATTACCATATTAATGCATATTCACTTCAAATCAAAATAGCGACACCCATCTCGAGTAAGAATCAGAAACAGCACCCACGGACCTCCCGTGGAATAGGAGAGGGGCGCAGCTGCACGCCCCAAGCATTATTCTCTCTTTTTTAAAGAATGTATTATTTTTTTACATTTGATTTTATGTGGAGTTGGTGAACACTTTATCAGTTCAAAGTTAATAAAGTGTTTTAATCGGTAGTCTATAAAATACACCGCAAGAGAGATATCAGGATCCCCACCCCCATTTGGTGTACGTGTATGCTATTTAGTTACATTGATGAAAGCGCATTTGTTCAGTTCCTTGCAGTGCTATATATCCAAACACATTTCGGACGACACAGGCATTTTTCTAAAAGTTTTTTTTTTTAACGAAAACGTAATCGTCAGAAACGTTAACCTCTGTTTTTACACCGTAAAGAACAATTCGTTTTGAATACTGCTCTCTTTCTAAACGATGTGTTTTGTTAATAATAAATACACCGTTATAAATATAAACCCCTCGCGTTTTTAAACGAACACACTCTGTTCTATATACACGTGTTGTCTTTTCAAATTAATGTACGCTGAACACTGATAACGTTGAATTTATCAACACCAAAATGTGTTCAAAAAGTGTAACAGTTTCGTGTTTCTAGATTTTTTAGTTTTTCAGTGTGTGTTCTCTTTTATGGCTAAATGGCTATGAATAGTTTAGTTATCTGTGTAATCTTTTTGGTAATTTGGCAGTATACTCAAACTGAGTTATAAAATAAAATTTAAAAAAAGCCTCTTCCGCGGATAAACAAAAATCGAATTTTTTAATGAAATTTGTATTATTATGGTCATAAATACAAATACTGAAATATACATTATAATGCCTTGTAACGGATCGGAACGAAGATTTCAGTCTTTAAAAAAAAAGGGTTTTTTAAATCTGAACTCTGCCCTGTTCATTTTTAAGCAAGCATATCCAGGCCAATTGTTTGCGACACAATACAGGATATAAAAGTTTTTTCATCTAAATTATGCAGTATTTTCAAACCTAATGTTGATTCCCAGCGTAAGTTATCACAGCGAAACAAACATACTTACACATACATCAAAATCTGGCCGAAGACTCGGTATCAATATTTTGTGAATTAGCACAATTGAGAATGAAAGTGTGTGTTGCATTAGGGTTTCTTCAGAAATACTTTTATTTTTATGGAAAACCTGGTGTGAAGAATTTCACATGAATTGTCCACATCACGTTTTCATTCACACACGATTAAGATGATTTTAATAAAGGAAATTGGTTTCTAAAAGAACTCTTTGAGAATAGTGGCCAGGCACAAGCTGCTTGCTGCCACCCAGTGGACAGTCGGGGGCACGACAGATATTTTAACATTTTGCGGAATTGCTGGTTGTCTTCAGTCGAGGTTATTCATTGCATTCATTAGGATACTCTAAATATATTTCTCTTAACGAAAAAAAAAATCTAAACAAAGGGGCTTTTCATACAACTTTCAATGCATTTAAGATACAGCAATTATGTCCCCAGGCCTACACAGTAGCCTACCAATTGCAAAGTACACATAACCAAACTAATAATGTAGTAAAACAGCTGTAAAATGTTCATTTAATAATACTGACCATGTTGCTTGAGACTTGCAGCATAGTTATTTATAATTGGAGCACCGAGGTTGTACATTTTTTACCGCTGTAATAATTTTTAGTTATGTCGTCGGATATTTAAACCAAATGGGATTTTGACCTAAACTAAAGCTTTTGAAAAAACAATTTGTCTGCTGTTCTCTTTCCCCCATTCTATATTGACATAATACCAAAAACATTTTCGTTTGGAATGTAAGTAATATTTTCGATGTCATTGTGTAAGGCTGTTTTCAAATGTCATTCTTCACCACAAAAACACGCAATCCACATTCACCCTAATGCACTTATCGTTTGACATTTTACATTTTCAAACCCCGCAGTGATGGAAAACATTTGACGGTGGCGGTATACCTATAATCCCGAAAACACTAAATAATCCGTTTTAGTCGGAATACAGGTACCAAGAAACGAGTTAGGTAAAAATATATGCCTATATATATTTAATAGCGTGGGCTTATAACAATTTATTAATATCAACTCCATATAAATCTCGATAGCCCTGCATAATATAAATTTAGACATGGTCAAGTAAACGAAAATAAAGCTTTGTTAAAATATTTGATAATTGTCCACACGTCTAATTGTCTTCTCTGGATACTTAAAATCTTATTTTTGTTAATGTTATTATTATTATTGGTTCTGGACCAGTTTCTGGACCCGAAAATAGCTGGCACAGGCATGGTAAAATGTGATGGACTAATATGCACGTGCAATATGCAATGTCAATTTCGAAAAATAGGAAATAAAAACAACGAACCCGGACATACAACACCCTTAAGTTTTTATTTTTTATTCATGTATTTATTTACTTATTATTATTATTATTATTATTATTATTATTATTATTATTATTATTATTATTATTATTTTACATCCATATGTTTAGATACCTGCGATTTACTTAATTATTTCCCGCGACTGTTTGGGTCTAGATTTTCGATATAATGCAAAACATGATGATTAATTTGCCTTAAGCAACATTTAAGCATTTAAGCAATTATATGAAGGTTAGCGCAAAAACAAAATGATGGATTAAATATTTTAAGCAGAAATTACGTTTGTAAATGCAATCCTATTTAAAGCCACAGTGCAACTGGCAAACGAGTTTTTCTTTCTTTTTTTTTCTTTTTTTAAAGAATGTAACCACGATACAGCCGCGTGTTTCGAGGCACTTTAAAATCCTCACATGCGTTCGGCAAACTTGGTTTTTAATTTTTCTGATATTTATTACACGGGACAGTATAACATTAATCAGTCATTTAACTCACGGGACATTCCCCTCTTTTTTAGGCAGAGTATATGCGCGTGTACTGTTTTATTGCGGACAAATAAACTAAATTAAGTTATTCTAGTTTGACTAATTTCAAAATGACTGTATCCGAATTATTGTACACATTTCTAGTATTTTTTACGAATTATTATTGTATACCCTACTGTCTAATTGCGGAAGCTTAATCATGGTGGGTCAAACCTAATTTCCATTGGTATGCAATACTACCGTTATGTCCGTTTTTATTTCGTGTTGAACATATACATTTTCCAATCATTGCGTGTTTTTTTTTTTTTTTTTACTTAGATACCCAATTAATACCCAATTAATACCCAGTTCTGCACAAGTAAGGAAGAACGTAGCTGCTGCACACCCCAACGAATCGCTTCAAAATTGATCCGGTATATCAAAGGAATTAGAACATTTAAAAAATTTGATGAAGAAATTTTACATTTATTGAATTATTTTTTTTGATCGTATTCCTTATTTACACAACCTAGGCCTATACATTTACGTGGTGTGTAAAGACAAGTTTGGGTCTTCTTGCACACATTTAATTCAGCTCGTATATATCGAAACGGACAATAATTATCTACATTAGAATTAAATGTAAATGAACTACCAAAGCTCCCTTTACAACCAGCGACTCAATTAGAATCTAATTGGTGGATGTTCATTTGTCAATCATAATGTGAGTAAAATACCTATGTTTTGCTAAACCTATTACATTTTATTCAGATATACATCAAATCATTCAAAATGTTCTTATTCATTTGATTAATCTCTATTTGATAAACAATTTAATTTTTCAATTTGCATAACAGTCCTCGTGATATCAAGCAAAACCGAATTAATAAAAATACACGGACGACCTCTAGTGGTTCGTTGATAAAAAATATATATACATGTCGTTATAGAGGAGGCTACTTAGCATTTTACTGTAGTTTTAGCAGTAATTTGATTTTCAACATTTTGCTTTGTGGCACCAGGGAGATCTGCAGAATAAAATATATTGGAAAGATTTTAAAAAAGACATTAGCCTACCAAAAACATCTGTTTAACAGTGATGTTGGCGTACCCTTAGTTTTTTGTTTGTTTGTTTGTTTGTTTGTTTTGTTAATGAATTATTTTGGTAATGGCTAATTAGCTGCCCTAAAAATATACTGTGGATCTCGTATTTCTCTCAGGAGACGACAGAAACCGTCAGGTCTGCTTGTATGGGTTTACATGTAAGGATAAAAATCTTCGCTCAATGACTTTTATTGTATTATGCTTGTTTCGGTTGTCATCTTGTGTTAGTCAGTTATAGGGCGATTTAATGGGCGGTGGGTTACCTGGTAACTTGATTATTTAAATGGAAGTTAAATTGTTCTTTATGATGAACGATTTAACAGCAACAGTTCCTACATCAAACCGCCAGAAAAGAACGCATTTAATTTAAAGCCTCTTGGTTAACTTATCGAGACTACTTTTTATTGTATTTATTGCACGTGTCATTTGAAGCATTACCTTGCCGGAATAATTTTTTTGCAATAAACCTGATTTCGTTTTTGTTTTCTACTAAGGTTGGCGTACCAAAAATAATACAGAGGTAGGCTTAATTCATGGTATGTCGATTAAATATTTATTTTTTATTTTAAAGAATTAGCACAATTAGCCTATACTGTCACCTGCAAAACATTTAGGCCTTACAATTAAATGCAACTGGAGAAGGTTATGAAACAATTTATTCTCGTGGAACAACTTCGTTTACGTTAAGTTATATGTAGATTAAACAAAACCAGCATTTTCCACCAGTATTAAACCAGGGATTTTACTGGGAAATCTAAAGACCTCCAAATGTCGTGTGTAAATGGTTTACTCTACTCTAACCAATACCAATCTGACCCACACACACCAGCCCGTGTTCAACTGCTTAGGGGGTTCTATTGTCTCACATCCTGATCTGAAACCATATTATATTGATCCTACATGCTGAAATAATACCCTCTCTGTCTCACACGCCTTGTCAGCCCGTGCACTGAGGATCACTATATACCCCTCTCCTCATGTGGAGACGCCTGGGTGGGCTGAGAACTGACCGCTGAGCGTTCCCCCCGAGGCTGAACGTCTGGCTGGGTGGTCCTGACCACAGTGCAGACGTGTGCCAGGGTTTAAAGACAAGGTGGTAGTGGTCGTGTGTTTTCCTGAACAGCTAATAACAACTTCTTGGTGGCACGTTCCCTGGCAGTGACTGACTCACCCCAGTGAAAATACATAAAGAAAGCAAAAAAATATTGACTATGAGTCACTACATTAATATCTTTGGAATAGCCTGTATATCATAAAGGTTAATGCATAATCCACTGTGATGCTATATAAAAATTATTTGAAAGATTTGATACACCTGTCTGTAAATCACCATTTAATAGATACTCTATTTATCTCACTGACAGCCGCCACACCCTTGTCCTGTCTGTCACTGACAGCCGCCACACCCTTGTCCTCTCTGTCACTGACAGCCGCCACACCCTTGTCCTGTCTGTCACTGACAGCCGCCACACCCTTGTCCTCTCTGTTACTGACAGCTGCCCCACCCTTGTGTAATGACTACATTCCTGCTTTTGTTTGGAGACCCGACTCTGGTGAGACCGTGGTCAGGTTGTGTTTGAGTAGTTCTTGATCCAGGGCATATGAGCTGTAAAAGTTGTGGCATATGACCTGGTGTCCCCCCCCCCATGCCCTGGTTCTTCTTAGGGCCCCCACCACCAGTATGAACGTGCATATCGCGTGCGTATTGAGGTGTAGAAAATATAGATAGCATCTTGGAATGCTAATTCCAGAAAAAATAGCACTATTGTCAATGTAACCACCCGATGCCCTTCACTTGGACATTACCACAGTTAATAGTTGTGTAAACATTTTTATTTGTTTGTGTTAATTGTTTTAATTGCTAATTTCTTATTCAATTCGTTCAAATGATGTGAAGGAGTTTTGAGGTTGGACAACGCTGGAGAGAAGGGCTGGCCAGAGACCCCTTGTGATTTCTTCAGCGGAGTCTCTGGCAGTAGATCGTAATAACTCAGAACACTGCCTGCCTCCTGTAAAATACATTTTAAAGATTAGGAGGTGGAGTAGCCCTTCACCTGGACATTACGATGGATAGTAAGTTGTGTCAAATGGATCTGTTTCTGTTAATTATTCTAATTGGTAATTTCTTTCAAATTGTTTTGTTGATCGTTAAACTATTCTACGCAATGGAATGCGCTCAGCTGTGCCCGTTTAGCCATTTAGATCCCGATTCAAACTCGAGGCGGGAAAGGGAGAGTTGGTTAGGCTTGTATTGCTGGGTGGTTGTATTCCAGTGCATAATTTAATAGTTCGCGTTGGTTTTAGATGACCTTTTACTACTTTTAGAACCGGCGCTGGTCTGCCTCGGCCTGTTTTATGTCTCGAGCGACATTTCCGATATCTCAGCACATTCTAGTGAATAGTTTTCACCTCGTTTCTGGGCTCCGACGTGCATTTATAAAGAAAACGCGTGCAAAACAAGCGCGCCAATGACGAACGAATGCTGTAGCAGCGAGTAACTGAAGCTATACTTGGTTTAAAAAGATCATTTGATTAGCTGTATTATACAATTTATTAGCAAGCTTTAATCAAAAATGTCAATAGGTTCTAGGTGAAAACATGATGAAATACCGGGAGATTCCGAACATGCGCGTAAATTGAGCAAGAGAAATAAAGCACACGTACACACCCGTAACTAAGAAAGCCAGTAACTTTACTGCATTGTCTGCAAAATACAAATACCCCTTTTTCCAGCGGGAGAGACCTTTATTTAATTCACTACAGACAGCTGAATGAAGTCCCTTGAGATACACAGATGTGGGTTTAATTTAATAACATCTCGTCTTCAAGTGGCGACAAAGTCCAGCTTATGCCGCTGTGAGTCTCTTCTAGTTTTAAAATATTTGCTGCAAACGTCCCCGTTTCGGGCTTTTTACAAGCTACATAATTTACTACTGGTTCTTTTCGGTGTGGCGTGTTTTGTATTATTATTTTTTGAATGCACAAGAAATTATTTCGAAAGAAAATAAATGGAGAAAAAAAGAATAGCAAGCTATCAGGAGAAACAAACAAAAAAATGCATGTGGACCATATACTGACTGCCCGTGCATAGCCGTTACAGAATACTTTGGAAAGTGCAATGTTAGCCGAATAGCACGTGAAGCAACAACCTCTGTGGATCAAAACATAGAGAAAACTCGTGTTCACGGGAACCTGCATATTCCATAGGTAGTCCGAAATAACAAATTACCTGTCTCTAATGTGCAATCACACATTACAAGGATTACCTTGCACAACAACATGTGATCTGTGAGAAATGAACTGAACTATTAAAGTAACACATACGACATGTACCAATGCCTTCATTTCCAAAAAAATGTTACTATCTAGAAGGGGATATGCCCCATAGCCCCATAGCATAAATACTTATGTTTTTGAAGCAGCTGTTTGGATCACTTGTTTTGCATCCCCAGAACTTGTTGCTATGGCATTGCTAGAGTTCCTGACGTGTGTAACCAGTGTGTTCCTCGTGTGTACTGGGTCTTCATTAACTTCCACTGGCTGGGTAATTTTCTGAGGTACAACGTGAGTCAGTCTGAGGTACGAGTAGATTGCAGAGAAAAGGGGAAAAAACAAACAAAGGGGGGGGGGGGAACACCATGTCTTTGGTTTAAAAAAAAAAGAACCTTCTGAAGCGCTGAACAGGAAGGAAGGACAAAAGTCACTATCCAAACCTTCTGAAGCGCTGAACAGGAAGGAAGGACAAAAGTCAC
>JAOYSI010010253.1:0-10464 GCA_025775065.1 Hiodon alosoides
GACCTCTACATGCTTTGTAAGTGGGAAAACCTGCAAAATCGGCAGTGTATCAAATACTTGTTCTCCCCACTGTAGATGCAGCACTATGTTAAGGCTAACAACGGATTATCTGAAAAATGCCCCTGAGTACACAGTTCTGGGGGCGGGGGGTGGTTCAAGATATGCCATATAGCTTGTTATATTGGAGATTGCCTGATATAATCAAGCTAAACATAATGTGCAGATAAGCAGATGTGATGACTGCACAAATGTGACAATAATGGAGAAAGAAAACAAAATACTATTATCTTCTGTTCCTCTAAAGGTTCCCTGCTAACACATATATTTGGACATCTTATATTTAATTGACAGTAAAATAGCAATCTGTGTGTAACACAAGTTTATAGCTTGTTTATATTTTCTATCTTATCTTATATTTTATATATCTACAAACATTCACATTCTTAGTACCATTTCCTGTAATTAGGTTTGTCAAATATATCGCAGATATTGTGGAGCGGCAGTTCGAAAATAGCTGTTTTTTCATGATTTCCAAACCTATCTACAAGGTAATTTAGCAGGAGATTGTATCCTTCCAATGGCAAATGTTGTCAATGTCAACAAACACTTTCTATAAAAGTACAACCTGAGCTAATTTCCCTCCAGATTTGAAATGGTGGTTTCTGGAACATATCTGCTTACTTCAGACAACACAAATGTCCCTTCTATTTTCCCTGCTCCTGAACAGAGCAAAGTCGGCCTTTAGTAGATAAAACACAAAAAAAAAAAAAATAAATACATAAGAGAGACTCAGATGGACCTAAATTTCACTAGCTTACAGAAGGCATCATGATTTTTTAACAGTAGACTCATCAGATGCAATCTTCGCTTCCTACTGTCTATGACTCAAATGTGGCACACTTTCATTTTTTTCTTTTCTTCTCCACTGTGACAACCCCACTGTTTTCTATTACCATGGTAATTTAACAATATACAAATAAGTAATACAACAGGAAGGAGTGGGGAAAGAAAAAAAAAATCTCTCCATGTATGTGAAAGAATGGAAAGCCGGTCCGGAGATGTGTAGAATACTGGGTGGCCAGTTCAGTCCCTGAGAACAGGATGACATGAGAGCAGAATTTCTACCATGAATATTTATACTTCACTAGGCCGTGTCTGCTTGGACCGCATATCTACCCCACCATCAGTTCAACTGCAAGGCAATGATGGGAGATGAAATATTGTCTTTGGTCACATCTGACATGTTTTTGGCATTAGGGTGAATAGAGTATACGTGATAATCTGATTCACACCCAGTATCACATTTTGCAGACAGGCAAAGTGTAGTACAAAAAGTAATATTCAGACAGGCATTGGCATATCAACAAGGCATTGGTGATGGGAGATAAATGGCGATGTTTTTCTTTTGTTAGTTGTTCGAGCTACTTAAAATGCAGATATAATGTTAACCACAGAGGTGGGGGTGGGGATTCTACGGAAGTCCAATGATTTTTTTTGTTTAGTTTTTTTAGGTACCTTTCTGAGTCTGATACATCTTAGGAACACCACTCCCACCTTCACTCATGAGGATATTAAATTCACAACCCTCTGGTCCAGTGCCCAGACCACTGCGGAAGCACTTTGTAAATGAACTCATAATATAAATGAAGCACACACCAGTACAATCTGAAAACACAAAAGAGTTAAAATGCTCAAAGGGGCTAGATATGTGGATGTCACAGTCATAGCTATCAGTCATCTTTTATGGTTAAGGTACTCAAATGCTAGATGGGGATTTTAATTAGTTCAGTGAGGCTTTTGTTTGCCACTGGTGAGTATGGGATGGGGGAAAAGAGGGACGAGAGCTAAAGGACAAAATTAAATGACGCTCGCCTGGCTTTGAGTAAGTGGCACTCAACTTCCCGGCTGGTTTCTGAGTGACTATGCGACCGCGGCGTGGGAGAATATGGCAGCAGCAATGTGGCAGAATTTCTGCAGCTCCAGACTCTGAGTCTTTGCTGCCTGTCAATCAGTTGAGGATCTCAAACAGAGACAAAAACAATTCCAATAGTGTCGACACATTGCTTTGATGCCCTGCAGAAATGTGTCCAAACTCATTTAATTAAAGTAACATTCAAATGATAATAGGAGGTGGAGAAAAAAATGAAAAATGTTGAATCGTAAAATCATGCATTTT
Organism: Hiodon alosoides; assembly: GCA_025775065.1. NCBI lineage: Eukaryota > Metazoa > Chordata > Actinopteri > Hiodontiformes > Hiodontidae > Hiodon > Hiodon alosoides. Next base: position 2,177 of record JAOYSI010010253.1, read on the forward strand.
ACGGAGAGATAAAATATGACCACAATTATACCTCCTGACTCAATTAATAATTTAACTCAGGAAAAAAAAAATGGAAAAGTGACAAGGCATATATACATTATTCATAGGAATTAACTTAGTTAAAATGCATGGATTATTAATAAGGTGAAATAATAATATTGATCTGAGACTGTGGAGTCCCATGAAATGTTAAGGAATAAAGGAGATTATTGCTTCTTTCAAAATGAAAGTCATGTCATTTAGTTATATTAACATATTAATGACATAGGACTTTTCTACTTTGCCTTCACAAGGTAGGTGAGCATGGTCATTGATGAATGGGACACTTCACGTACACCAATGCGCTCTACTCCATTCAAGATCTGTGATGCCGCAGTGCTCTAGCCCTGTGTGAGAGACGGCATACTGATAGTGTACTGATCCGCATTGTGTGTCGTCTTGTTTGAGATGAAGGTCCTTCACAAAGAAATTACCTTCATATCAATGGGCTGCTGTGAAGAAATGAGAACATGTTGACACCTGTGCACCGTGGAAATGTCCCCTCGCTGTGCACTCTGCAGATGTGATTTAGAGCAATCTTCATACCTGAGCTCTATATCTGTAACTGCACACACCTCTCATAGGTTAATCTGCCAGGAAAATTTGTTTGTCATAACCCGGCTGCGTAACCTAATTTCCTTCTGCTGAAAGGTGGGAATTGTTTGAGGAATCTTGGCTCTGCGTGTCATTCATTATTCATGGGGCCTCAATTTTAATGGATATTTATATGTATTTAAAATTTATATTTAATTTTAGATGCCCCTACTTTGTGCTTGATCTTTGAAGAATCTTCACCCTGGTTGTTGGTTTTCACCAGCATTAGTGCATTCATAATTAGATGTTTGTGGAGTTGTGGGTTCAGGTGTTTCCAAGGTTTATGGGTACAGAGTTGGTTTTTTTGTGGATTCTAAACCCGGTGTGTGGCATTTGTGGGATCAGAACTGGAGTTTGTGGGTTTTGTATTGGTTGGTTTAGAATCAGGTGTGTGTGGTGTTTGTGGGCTCGGAGGCAGGAGTTTGTGCCATTTGTTCAGAGACAAGTTTGTGTGTGGTGTTTGACAATGGGTCATTCTGTGGGTTGACAATCAGTGTTTGTGTGTTCACATTCAGGACTTTATTTTGTTTTTGGGTCTACACTTAGGCCTTTTTGGTGTTTGTGGATTAAAAGATGTTTGAGACATTTGTGGGTTCAGAGTTGATGTTTGTAGGTTCATAGGCAGGTGTGTATGGTGTTTGTGGAGAAATCATAAATTGGAAGCTGCTGGAGCTGAGAATCAGCTGCAGGGTAGAGGACTACACACAAAAAGAACACTGAGGACATCTGAACAGAATTACTAACACCGGGGCCATTATATCTCCCCTGCTGCTCTTGGCCGGCCCTCCAGTTTCTTGGGGGATGTTTCTGTATACATTTAGTGTTCATAATATGAGCCTTTGCTCCTGGCTTCTAGAGGAAAAATATATATTGCTTGAGTAGCCTTAGGTCATGTTTTATTGCTTTGCCATTAACCATTGAGCAAAGAAAACAGCACACAGAGAATGGAAAGAGCTCCAGCCTCCTAATCTTCCTCAAAGTAAAGTTCAGATGTGACACATCATATTTCAGTCCTATCACAGATCGATCTGTAAAAATGCGCTTAATATTTATTAACCCCAGTTTTGTTGTGGGGTAAATGAAAAGAGAGGGGAAAAAACAAAACAAAACACGCCAGTCTATTTTTCTTGCATCAAAGAGTCCCAGAGATGGTAATTTGTTGGTAGGGTTGCCTTTTTCAGATCTGCAGTGATAATGAAATGGAGCTGCCTCGACCAGAGTGCGTGCCTCCCATTAAATTATGCTAGCAAATTATGCGGCCAGTTTACACAGTGTTGCCTGATTTTAAAATGCTATGCCTCTCTCTTCATTTATGGATCCTCCACTCTCCAGCTATGGACTGCTGAAAGGTAGGATTATGTCCCAAAGTTTCCCAGTGGCCCCCTTGTCTACCGCGGAGCCGGGCCAGATTGTCTGCATTTGTCTATGTCTTTCTTTCGCAACAGTACCCTGCTCACTTTGGTTGTTCGGCTCAGGATGTCAGACGGGTCGAAAATGAACACGAGCGTGTTGGAGCGTGACCTTGTGAAGCAAGTTATTTTGTTGTTGTCACCGAGTCTCGCTAGCCTGGGATTCGAGTATCTGGCAAGGGACCTGGATCAGACTTGGGCATTGTTTACTGCTGTGGCACAAGATCTGGTGATATGTGTCTCTTCACTCTTGTTCATTTTTTTTTTTCTTTTACTTTTACTAATCTGATAAGTCTGTTGGCTCTGCCTGTGGCCTTCAGACATCTCAGGCCTTCAACAGTCAATGCACAGGTGTGGATGCAGACAAGGAAAAGTACAATTTCCTAATTTTAATAGTACTCAACCTATTTTTAAGACCTACAGATAGAAAAAAAAGTATGATTCAAACTCATGTCACTGTTCAAGCGGAAAAGAAACCCTAACCCTAACCCACAATCTATTGCCATGAAGAATTTAAAGCAAGTAAAAAAAAAATACTGAGAAACTCTATGTAATCCAAAGGGAAAGAGCACACGTAGCGTCCAGTTAAATATATTTAGGACAGGCCCTGTGTAGTGTTTCATTTAAAAGGTAGTGAGTGTCACTTTATCCATATGGCAGTAGTAGAGACTTGGTAAAAATGTCCACTGGCTATTGAGAACTGCTGCTCCCAACACCATCTAAGCTACATTTTCGTGTTTTGTTTCAACCCTCCGGTAGTGTTGTCTCTTCGGTTTGATGTCTCTTATTCCATGTATCGTCCCAAACGAAAGCAATCTTTTACAGACACAAGAAAATACTTTTTTCTTCTTCTCCTAAAGCGAGCATATTCCATGGTGCAATCATTTCAATTGTTTTCTGAGCGGCAAGAGGAGATAGTTCTGAAATTGGTGGATCAGACAGCCAGACAGAGAATGCAATCAATAGCGAAGCGGAGCCTGAAATTGAAAGGTAAATATCTAGAGTGCGCCACAAAGCCTTGTTGAGGCTGGAAGAGATAGACAGGCTAATGCTCATATCCAACATCTGAGGAGACGTGAGAGGGAACATAACAATCGGGCAAAAACTACGGGAACAATGGAAGATGCTCCCGCCATGGTGTATGAACTGACATAAAGGGTGCGTGGCAGCTATTTAGATTTCAATCGCTGCTTAAAAAGGTCTTGTTCGTCGGCCTACCTCATCTGCTCAAATGTAATGCCTGGCTCAGTGATCTACTTTTATTTCAAGTATTAACAATGTGTTGGCTTCTCATTTTTTAAATGGTAGCTTTATGATTTCTTGGTGCCAACACTGGTGTCAAATAGCTCTTTTCATGCCTTGTCAGCTCTAATGTTGTGAACATTCATGTATAAATGATGTGCTAAATGATGTCTTATCTAGTCTTCAAACTAACTAGATATGTTCCAACACCACAAGGCATCAGTTTATATTATATAATGATTACAGTTAGCAATTTTTGTTACAGTTACAGGAGGTGTGTGACTCAGTTTACTTATATCAGTTTGTTTCTCTGGCCAGGCAGCCAAAAGAAGAAGCATTGTAGAGAACTGCTCTTTATTACATGGAATTGACATTTTGATTTCTCAGCAAATCTGCTGTGGATAATCAATCGACAGGCAGAGGAATATTTAGTAATTGCGTCAGAGTTTTACTGAGGGAAATAAGAAACCCATTCCTGCAGCATGTGCCAAAGTGAATCTACGCAACTCAATGAATACAGAATTGGTGAAGGGAGGAGCAAGCCATGGAGGCCCACACAACTATCATTGTCTGTGACAGCTGTAAAAGGCTAAAGTGAAATGCCAGGCATTTTGAGATCGTTACTTAGATGAGAGGGTTGACATAAATGAAAATGCATTATCTATTCCTTTAATTCACACAAAGATCAGAAGGAACTTGCAGTAAATCTGTTTTCGGGAGAGAAAAACTCTCCAGATTTGTACCAATAACAGTCCAGCTGTAATAAATAAATATAAGGACATAGCTGTGCATAAGGGCTTCAGTTAAATACTGTATGAGATGAGTATATTGAGAGCAGCGGTGTCATTAACCAGCCACAACTTTTCCAAGGAATGGGGATTATGGAAATTGAGATTCTGATCCATGATTTCTGCTGTATTTTATATTAATTACCATAATTGAAACTCTTATTCCTTCAACCCACATTATAAGCTTAGCTGAAGGCAGGAATTAGTTCCTTCTTAGGCTAAGATTGATACGTACATTGTGTGGATATGTAGGATAACAACTGTTACATTCTTATGGCAATGAATAACATTTTTTTTTTTCAAGTTTTTGAAAGATCAGTTTACTAAAAATGTACTTAGTTTATTTATTTGAATTTATTTGAATACTGAACACCATAAAATAGTCAGGGAGGGATTAACATACCCTCTTAGCCTGGGATCAAATCAAAACTTTTATGATCCACTGATCACACGATACGAAACTGTATTTAACAGCGTTGTGCTTCTTCTGCTAATAAAAATAAAACGCTAGTAATGTAAAGTGTGATCAGTTGGTTTCCAAAGTTTATTTTTTATTTTTTATCCCGGACCTGTTTGACAATGCAATATTACATTTTTGACAGAAAATGAATGTTGTATAATTGCCAGAATGATTAATTACCACTGGAACACAAGCTTGAAAAAATAAATAAAACATGACGTTGTCCCAAATGTATTTTGCTGATGCAGCAAATTGCCCCTCTCATCTGTGAACTTAGCATTTCTAGCAATTACCATTCCGCATATTCATTCTATTCTGTACAGCACAATCTGTAATCATTAATGACAGCCAATATTAAATCCAAGCAGAGTGAATTGACTGGTTTAAGATGAACGCCACTACAGGGATAATTTTTGCAGAGGAAAATACATTGATAAATAATAACTCCGCCCCCCCTTTTACAATGACACAAGATTTTTAAAGAATGATCCACAGGCGATTCTGCTAATTAAACTTACCTAATACAACTAAAACGGACTAACAAAGATCAAAAGTATAATATGGAAATGGTACAGAACACATAAGTGTATAACAGTATACCTATACATATGACCATATCTGTTATGTTCTGTAGGGAATAGGCAGAAGACTCATGTGGAAGTTCACAGTCTTTATTTACCTGATGGTACTGCGGGTACAACTCACTAGTGGTCTACTACTGAACGCGCCAAAAACACCAACAGGCTCCCCGTTATACTGTAGGACCCTAGGCATCTGCCGCTCGCCTCACTAGAACTGAACCACATTACTACAATATTATTTAGATATATCTTAAATTAATGTAGCGTCAGCCATAAGCCATAAGACTTTTCTTTGGTGCGGGTGCGTCGGAATGAAGGGCGGACAACTTTTTACCGTGGAAAAAATGTTTATTGTTTATTTTACTCTCGTACACGGTCCCTATAGGCGGAGACCAAATCTTCCTGCTTTCTGCACAACCTTTTCGCACTATCTCTCTCTACTCTCCTAGCTTTTAAAATTTTTTTATCAATAATTCTCGCTATTTCCCTCTGTACTCTCTGTTCCTCCTACCCACGTCACATCCCCTCACCTTCTTATTCTCTCCCTATGGGTGGATCCACCCCACACCCAAAAGGGGGGACCCCCACCCGCCACTACTCTCACTACCCCTCACTTCCCTCACCTGCCAACACCCCTCTCCCTATGTACCTGTCCCTGACATGGTCTCCCGCCTTCACACAGCAGTCTCCTGCCGTGCAAACAGGTGTCGTCACCCCAGAACGTAGAGTGAGCACTCCCACTACCCCCAGTCTCCCCCCAGGTTGCTACACCCCCTCAGTTTCTCGCCCTCGAGGAAGGCCATAGTCCTGGAAATGACCTGGGAATCATTGTGGCCACCTGGGCCTCAGGACCCGGGCGTCCAGTGTTGATGGGGACTGGACGGAGGCTGTAGGGCCTCTCCGCTGGTGGTGACTGGGCCGGAGAAGTGGCAACAGAGTCTGGGGTGGGGACAGGCGAAACAGGGGCCCGACCCAAGTAGGGTCCAACCGATCCCGGTGCAGGACCACACACCGGAGGGGTGGCAGCTGCACCCGGTACACCACCTCACTGATCCTCTCTCGAACCTCACCGGGCCCAACCCACTTACTTTGCAGTTTGGGGCAGCGCCCCTTTGTTCGCTTTGGGCTGAACACCCACACGAGGTTCCCAGCAGCAAAGCGACCCCCCCACTCTGGGCGTCATAGTTCCACTTCTGGCGGACTCCTGCAGCCTCTAGGTGCTGGCAGGTAAAGGCGTGAGCTGTCTCCAGGCAGTCCTGGAGACTCCTGGTGTACTCACACCCTGCCAGTGCGTCTGGGGAGTCTGGCAGCCGGCTGAAGGTGAGCTTGGGTGGGGTGAGGAGCTCCCGCATGAGTAGGGCAGGGGTGCAGTCGGTGGAATCCTGGACGGCCATCCGGCATGTCATCAGGACCAAGGGCTGTTGGACATCCCAGGTTCCTCTGATCCTGGCTGGTAGTAAGAGCCAGCTGAGCCCCCAGCGTGCGAGGAAACGGGCCCAGCACGTCCACCGCGACTCGCTCCATTGGAGCCCCCACCTCGCGCAGCAGCTCCCACAATTGGCGGCTCTGGGCTGGGGAGAGCCCTTCCCGGTTCTGTTCCCAAACCGTCCACACCACGGCTGTGGAAGGGTCCCTCAGGGGCTGGCGTCTGGGTCGGCGGCGGCCAGCAGCGTCGGAGTCTGTGGCGGCTGTTGGGGACGTCGTTGGGGTCGCAGGTTCAAGGGGCGCTCTCTGGGCTGGTCTGGTTGTCAGCTGGGCAGCCCGGCCCACCGAGCTAGGGGGTGACAACGGCAGCGGAGGAGTGGCTTGCAGGCGCAACATGCCGGCCTGCAAGTCCAGTTGCCCCCCTGACAAACTCCCAGGATGCACTGGTCCTGAATGTCCACCACCAAGACCGGGTGGTGCACGGTCATCCCCGCCACCTCGATCGCGCAACGGCGTCTGCCCAGCATGGGTGCTACACCTCCAGTCAAGGTGCTGAGGTGAACGGTTGTGGGTTCAGCCCTCTGTTGAATGCTCCAGTCATTAGCCCTAGCCACGATCAGGAACTGGGCCTTGTATGCCTCCCACGACGAGGCCCCGCTGCAGCAACTAGCATTTAGCATGTCCCTGCGGAACTCCCGTCCGCTCGGAGCCGCAGTTGCACCCGACGGAACTTCCCCCCCACTCGTCCTCGTCCCATTCCGGGGCCTATTCTGGTTAGCATCACTCTCCTGCTTGCCCAGGTGCGTCACCACCACCTCGTACATACCTCGGCCCTCACTCTGCAGCAGCTTGACCTCCCGGGATCGCTCCCCCTCCAAGCAACGGATTAGCTGCGCTAGCCCTTACACAGCCTGTAGGTTTGTTTTGGGTCATTGTCCTGTTAAAAAAACAAATCATCGTCCCACTAAGCACAAACCAGATGGGATGGTGTATCGCTGCAGAAATGCTGTGGTAGCCGTGCAGATTAACTGTGCCTGGCATTCTAAATAAATCACCAACAGTATCACCAGCAAAGCACCCAAACACCATCACACCTCTGATCATCCGTTCACCTACTTTGTGTATCACAAGGACACAGAGGTTGGAACCAAAAATTTTGACAGATTTCCATCGGTCTAATGTCCATTACTTGTGTTTCTTAGCCCAAGCAAGTCTCTTCTTCTTCTTTTTGGTGTTCTTTAGTAGTGGTTTCTTTAAGGCCAGATTGACTGACCTTCATGTCTTAAAGTAATGTCATTTCTCTTTGCTTATTTGAACAGTTCTTGCCATAATATGGTCGTTTGCAAATAGGGCTATCATCTGTATATTAACCCTACCAACGCTCAAACACATTAAGAAGGAAAGAAATTCCACAAATTAACTTTTAAATAGGCACACCTGATAATTGAAATGCATTCCAGATCACTACCTCATGAAGCTGGTTGAAAGAATGTCAAGAGTGAAGAAAGCTGTCTGAGACTCATTCCTATATACATGGTTTTTATCCAGATTAGTATCAATAACAGTTTAGCGGTAATTAATAAACACATTGCCATAACTGTACATAACGGCTTCCTTTAAATATTGGATGAGGTGAGTATATTGAGTGCAGTGATGTTAACTAACAGTATCTCTAAATTTTAATTTTGCTTGCATTAGTTACCAGTCATGGTGGCGTACTATATATATATATATATATATATATATATAT
>JAOYSI010010255.1:0-10464 GCA_025775065.1 Hiodon alosoides
GGTGTACTTGGGCCTTGTACTTGTGAAAGGTTGGAGGGATAGTCAGCAGGTCACAACAGGTGTGCTTCGGCCTTGTACTTATGAAAGGTTGGAGGGATAGCCAGCAGTGCACTACAGGTGGTTAACTCTTGGTTCTTGCTGCCATTGCAGTGGAGATGATACCCCACTTTGGCTTTATCTCTCCCATGCTAGGGAGAGGAGGGGGAAAGAGAAAAAAATGTGGTTATCATGGGGTGGTAGAGTAAATTAATTCAGTGTTAAATGTTCTAAAACATTATGTAGCCTCAGCAGGAATAAAGCATGGCAGCATACAAAAGCAGAAATGTGGTGAGATGCAAGGGAAAGTAATAGAACCTATGATTCTGTCGGTACCCAGTGAAGTGATGCTAAGATTGGTGTGATGTGGGCATATTTTTTTTGCTAGCTGCAGCATTTTGCACAAATTTTAACAGCTTTTTCACAGTCTGTAGGCTGCATGAAAGAAGGGCATTATAATATTCTAGTCTACAGGTGACAAAAGCATGGATACGTTTTTTTTCTATATCCTTTAGAAAAATCCCAGATTTTAGAGGTACTATTGTTCCATTTTCAACATGGAATTCAAATGAGAGAACTGGGTCAATTGTTTCCCCAAGGTCTTTGATAAGCAAATTAATATAATAATATAATGTCAGAAGTGTTCTAAGCCAAGTGTCTTGTCAATATGCTGATCCTTGCCAGGTTTCATGGACAGGTAGAGCTGTGTGTCATCTGCATTGCGGTGGGATATTAATCCCATATTTACAAATGACATCACCTAGTGGTAACATATATAGGTGGAAGAGTAAGAGACCTTCAGATGGATGTGGTGGTCAATGGTGTCAAAGGCAGCACTAAGGTCACATTCAGGACAGCATCACCTATGCTGCTGTTAAATAGGCAGGGCTTCTCACTACCGGCTTGCAGTACCATCGAGGGGGACGCACCGTTCCTGGAATTGCCACTGAACCTCTCGGGCGAGCTGTTTAGCCTGCAGTACGGTAAAAGGAGACAAACGGCCCAAAGGCAATAACGATGGAAGGAGTCTATTTCTACTTCCTCCTCCTCTCCACATGGGATGGTGGGAGTTTTAGCGACGCATCCAGGTTCACATTGTAGGATTGCAAATTTTGAAAGCACAAAATGATTTTTCTGGCTATTTCACATTTAGAGAAAACATAAACATAAACATAAAATAATATAACTTTTTTTTAGATGTTATTCTAAAAAATTATCATTTTTATCAGTCAATATATACCAATAATAATTATTTGTGCATGTTTTTTTGGTAGAGACATTATTTGGTAAGTAGAAACATCCGTAGAACAACAGACATTGACTCTCTGCTGGGTTTGTTAAACATTCAGACTTCTTGCCCAACACAGTGGTGATGCTGGAATACCTAATGCTTCCACTCAGAGTGGACGGAATATGTGCCACTCATTACTTCAACTCCTCCTTCTGGCCAAACCAATGTTCCTCCATCTTCCAGAGGGCATGCAGATGTAACATCACAGATGGGCATGGATGATTCACATTATTTCCCCCCTAGTGCCTCTGACGTCCCTGATGCTCTGCCCTGCAACCAACTGCCAGGTGATGTGAAATCTATCAATCTGTTGCCAACTTACGCCATTGTGGCAGGCCTTATCTCCAGTGCCAAGCTCCAAGTAGCCTGAGAAAATAGGGCACACACATATAACAGTTGGATGATCCAGTGACTGTCCAGTTACTTCGCAAATCTCCAGAGTGCTCTTGGATCTGAGAAGGATCTGAGACTGATCGACCCAAGTATGGAGTTTATGATTGCCTGCATTTTACCACCTCCTGGGTCAGCTCTGCCCCCACTCCATGACGTTGAACATGTAACTCTAAAAAGTTGACAGAATTGTTTGTGGTAACACTTTACTACAGGTCACTGATGAAAAAGTGTGTGAACAGAGAAACGTATTATGTAATATATAATGTAGTAAAGCCTAAACAAATGTATCATTGCATTTATTCCCTTAGAAAAAAAACATTCATGCTAAAGCTACTTATTCTATTTTCAACAACGAAGCTTGTTTGCCCTCCATCTAAAAAAAAGTAATTTTATGACCAGTAAGTAATGACCAGTAATTGCTGATTGATTTTACATTGAACTCAATCAGTCGCTTGGAGTGCAACCAGGTGGCCAGAGTGTTGCTACGGATTGCAGTGGGTGTCACGCAATGCTATCTAGATTCAATCTGGTTGCATATGATAAAAGCTGAATATAAATTGCTTGGTGTAGCTCCACCTTAACACTGAGAAATGGTGCCGAAATCGGGAACAAGTAGTCTCTGGCTGATCTCAGCTTTGCCCCCAAATGCTTGTCAGTTAGACAGGAGCTCAGTTTAGTTTTAATCCTCCCCACTGCAGAAAATGTGTATGCAAACACTGACAGGATTTTTGCGGCTGCATTTCTCAGACTTGATTGTTCAACGCATTTCCACATTTCTAAAATATCCTCATCATTTCCACCTTAATTTTCTCCCTCTTTCTCCCAGCTCAATCAATTTGTTTTCCATGTATTCTTTTGAAATGCCAAGACATTCATCATTTCAGCATTTGCAACTAGGAAATCAAAGAGATTCCAGACACTGAACTGAACAGGATTCCAAAGATTCTGTAATCAGTGGGTCTGGATTCAAAGTTTTCTTTTAACTCAGTACGCCGCACATCATCACAACAAGCATCAAGGTTTTCTCCATGCCTAACTTTTCCACACTCGAAGGGAAAATTGTGAAAGTGTGTTAGATCTTGTTTTTTGCATTTGGATGATGTTTATCACAAAGTTTTCATCTTTTGGAAAATAAGGCAAGGAGATCCGTCTTTTCCTTCTAGTTCCAAATTCAAGAGAGTCAACATTCAAGTTAAATGAATCCAGAATGACAAATCCAGCAGCCACTTTCCATCGCTGAACCGAACCAGATGATGCATTTCGCATATTCCTGGGAGCAGTAAAACCTCTACAGAACCCATCCCCTGCTGAGCCAACGGACTCGGCAGGGGTGGGTCTTTCAAGTTGCGGTCTTCTGAATTCGAAACAGGATGGACAAACAAGTTATGTTGCAATGAGTGTCTGTGAATTTTTGTTCTCAGTTTTCAACAACTGTGCACAGGGCCTGCTGATGGATCAGACATCGGCTAACAAGGCTCCTTCCTGTTGAATATAAATGACCACACCTTTGTTTTTACCAGTCACGGAAGGAGTGCCATCTGTCGTTACAGCAACTACGTTTTTCTCCAAAAACCCCAAACTCCAAAATTACGGGTCCGACCGTACGATCTGTACAGCGCAAGAAGATCCTCTTTATATCCATGTTGAGAAGTCTGACCTATATACATAATTGTGTGACATTCCTTACAACATTGACTCAAGCATCAGGCGTGAGTTGATACAACAACTTCGTCTTTGTTTTTCAGGTGCTGAAATGTCATTCGAACCCAGCAAGCATTCCTTCGTTCATCATTCCACATTCTGCTTTTTAAAATAAATGTATCCATGTTTGAGAGTAATGTGTTTTTTTTTTAAAAATGTATTTGATTTTTTCTTTCTCTTTCTGTAACCGAAGCACCAGAAACTGACGCTACTGTCCTTTAGTTCTTTACAAGAAATAATCTTTATTATCTTGTGTCTGTGTAAATTTATTTTAGGTATAATTTGTTTGTATCGTAAAACTATTTTCTTATAAAATCCAAACCTACGGGAGAAATGGAAGTAAGAGGTGAGGATGCAATCATATGATAAATGGGCCAGAGGTTGCAAATCCCAGCTTTAAAATAAAGAGGAAATCAATCATGAAAATATTAAAATTCTAGCCATGATATTCATAATGAGGTGGCTCTTAGCAGGGAGCGTAAATTCAAAGCATGCTTCTGTTACCCGAAGTTGATCTTTTAATTAATGTGTAGGTTTGATTTTCATGCGGGATCCAGAGATTATGTAGCAATTCTTTCATCTTTCGCTTTCAGTAATAGCGGGTGTGATATCTTTCAGAAGGCAGTCCCTGACCGACCGAGGACCCAGTGTAAACCTCCTGAATGGCTCAGTCGGTAAAGGTGCTTACCCGTGCCATTATCTAACTGCGACTGGGAGAGCACGGTGGCGCGCAATTGGGTAAACGACCCAATCTCTCTCGGCTCATCGTTAGCAAGAGTCTCCCACGAGCTTCCTGGGTGTCTACAGACTAGCTGTTGAGAATCATCTCCTCCAATCACCCCTGAATCTCTTGTGTTGCCTGTGTGGCCTGTGGTGTGGAATAGAGATGGATGACTATGAAGGTAGCTATGACTGGAGAAGCCGACTCGTACTTCCTCACTCTCCCAGTATGTGGTGGGAGTCATAGACACTAGCCAAGATGCATTGGCACAATTCATCTCTTCCACGTTTGGTAGATAAGAGTACCAAAAAAAATAGGTGAATCCAAATGAATACTCCTGGTCGTTGGCACTGCATTCACAATCCCCTGGTCCAACCACCTCCATTCGTCCTGTTTCGTAATAGGGTACTAAACCAACTGTGCTCAAGGCACTCTCACAGATTATAGCACCAATGGTTATCTCCCTTTACAGGAAGACAGAAGTCTGTCTCCGTGCTTTTGGGGCGCAGGACCAGCCTGGTTAAGGTTGCCGCAGCGAAGAATGTCAGGAAAAAGTCTTTGGTTCGTTGTATTGCACGAAAAAAATCAAATAAATGTACGTGCCGAAAAACAAAACTCTGATCGGAAATAAATGAAAAAAAGAATACAAATGAATCACTGAAGTAAGCCACTTGCAGAAACCTACGCTTCTGGTTTTTGTTAGCTCTCTGTTATCTGCTTAGCTCCTCAACTGACTTCTTTTTCAAAACATCTTAACTACAGAAACCCAGGAGATATACCCAGAATGCACCAGTCCATACAAAAAAAAAGAAAAAAAACCTACATTCTACCCAGCATGTGACATTTGCATTAATTTTGGAATCTACTAAGAATGTATCATTATCTACTAATTTAATAATATCTACTAATTTGTAGTTTTTTTCTCCCACATTTGCCTGTTTTTTGTTTTGACATCATAATTCTATAAGCAAATTAACTAACGTGGCACACTGTTAAACTCTGCTATCTGTATTACCTTATTAACATACTAGGAGGTAATAGCACAAATTCCATCTTCAATACACAGTGTGTCTTTACAGAAAATCTACACAAATATCTTTGGTGTTACGAAGTCACACAGTGTTATAGTTTATCCTCCAAATTTACAAATAGTAGTATCTCATGTAACTGAGTTATAATCAAATAATTTAGTAGGCATTCACGTTAGAGTTTGTAATCCCATCTGTTCCACATTTGATTGAATAAATGACTTGGTACTACAGGGGGGAACTACAATTGTGGACAGAGGGATACTGTATAAGTAAGAAGTATATACGTAATGGATTAGTACGTTTCAAGTGCAAACCGGATTATGTTTGCCTCTACTCACATGGCAATATCACAATGTGTGCACAGATAGCTCTTTATGTCCATCTGACAGTCATGTTTAATTCATGTCTTTTTGGTGGGGTGTAGAGTTTTTCCCAAATGAGGTTCAACTCATCTGTTTTTTCCCCTTCACTCATTATTTGGCCTAATGATAAAACTATTTCCTGTGCAGTTATTGTTGTTATTTTTGCATTTTATAGGAGTGTGTGTGTTGGAAGTGTTAACATGTCACTCTCACCAAGGTCAGTCTGCTCATTTAATTACTTACTTAAACTCTGAGCAGTGGCATACGCTTCTTTTATAATGTTTCAGAAATTTGCCGGACAAGATCCCTGACCCTGCTCTTAAACAGATCCACTGAGGGCTGGATCCACTTACCGACCCAATAAGACAGACAGGACGTGGAAGTAAAAAAGTGTTTCATTAACCGAGGTAAAAGTAATAGGTCCTCCCCCACCGCCCACCCACCACAGCCCTCCGGCTTCGCCAGACCTGGCCCATTGCCTCCGTCTCGGCTGTGGGAGCACATACCCTCGATCCCCACAGCACGTCTGGCAGTTATACTAGCAGGAAACACACACAAACAGAATGTTTTATTTAGTTATCACTCCCTAAAACTACACTGCAACCGAACTGCACAGCCCCCCAAGAGGAGGGTAGCTCATGCCCTGGACCAGACCCTTAATCAGCAAAGCTGTATCTAAATTCATGCAGTCGACTGACAAACAAGCGGGAGAGCGTGGAGTTGTATTTTAACTATGGATCATTCCAAGGCTCCAAAAAAAAAAAAAAAAATTGCGACTAAAAAATGTATGGCGTGAAGCATTTGAAATTAATCGCACGCAAAAAGAAAAGTCTTTGCCAAATAGAGTTGGGGGAAATTCGTCTGTTGCATGGATTGATATTTACCAAAGTACGACATCCAAGCATTCCGCCAATGCTGCATTTCACGTATTGGAAAAGCATTCCCACAACCAAATCCCGCTTCTACATTCCTTGGAGTGTGGAAGCATGCAGATTCTAACGCAGCCCAGGACAGGACTTCCGTTTCAAGCTCAACACAGAACGGAAGCCAGGGTCCAAGGGCATGCCCCAGTCTCTAACCGTTTTATAAAAACATTAGAATAATACTGTGGCACGCTGCTGGCAGCCACGCCCTCTAATAATTGGAGCTCGCTGTGCACCTGAATGTGGTTCTGCTAATGGTAATCACACTCAGGTGCCAACCGTACCAGGTCCTTCAAAGAGCCAGCATAGCTGGCACATGGAAAAATGACAACGGAAGTCCAAGGGAAAAGAGGTGGCATGTCTGGGCATTGCTGTGCTTTATGGTTTAAAGTGGTTTTGGTAGTTTTCCCTGGAGGTGTTTTACTTTATTGTTTATATGTTTATTTTGGTATTTTGTCTGAGAATATTTTAGTTAGTTTAAAACATGCCCCTAAAAGGACGTAAACCTCAAGACCTCACTCTCGCTTAAACCCGGACACATACTGAGAGACAACACAGTATTTATACAGGATGGCAATTACCTTGACTTCCAGCAAGTGCAAGTGGGTATGACCCACCTCAGCCCTTACAAGTAAGATGGATGTGTGCCACAATCATCCTAAAGTGGGTTCTCCCCGTGCAGCCCCGATTAGACTGCCTGCCAACGTTACCATCCCTGCACCAGGAGCATCTGATGGTCACCAGATCACCCAATTAAAAGTCTATCTGCACAAGGATTTGGGCAAGGAGGCTTAAACCCTCGCTTTTCGCCAGTCCTCACTTGTTGGAAAATGCTTTCACACGTAGCTGGCATCGTTGGACAGTAGATGTTCACTGAACGCTGGAGTACTTAACGACCTTCAAATCAAATGAAAACTCAATCGATGAACTTAAGCTTTTTCTTTCCTTCTGTCCTATTCACTCCTGATGTTACAGTAAATTACACGGCATGATATACTGAGCTAAACATGGTGGGAAGGTACTGCTTACTTTTATTTGGACTTCGTTGAATAAAATAATCAAGAAATGACATATTATATAGCAAAATAACTCGTATAGGAATGACAGCAGTTTACCATAAGTTAATTTCATAATGTGATGTGTAATTTCACGGCTAATGATGTGAAAATCCATTTCACATTTATTATGCGAAAAAATTACAACTTTTGGCCTAAATTACACTCGCTTCAATGCTCAAAGGCTCCAAGGCTTCGTTTAAACCGTGTAGATTTTACTTTCATTTACACAACCTTAGTGTAATATTTCCAAAATCTGTATTAGTTGCAGTTACAGGAATTGAAAATAATAATAATAATAATAATAATTATGAAAAACGTATAGTTCAAAATTAAGGTGTAAATGCAATTATGGTTTACTTATCACACTGATTTGAGATAACATTTGAAAAAAATGTGACCAAAGTTTTTGTGAATTTGTTTAAAAGCATAGTTTCAAATTTAGAAATCTTCAAAATTATATTTGTTGAGTATTTATTGCATGTTACGGTGTTTTTACACTAGTTCAGTTTGTCATCTTAAATATCTTAATTAGCATAGCCCATATCAGGGGCTTGACAACCATTGTGTTTCCAATAACAGATAATTATGGAAAATTGATTAATTCATGGGTGGTATTTTTGAGATGAACTTAATTTCTCTGAGGCATCTCTGCTATATTTTATGTGCTGAAATAGACACTGCCCTCATTATTTCTGAATGCACTGCACTGAGAAAAGGTCAGAGAGTACAATGTAATACTTTCCACAAAAAAAAAAATCCAAATGATGGTAGCTACAACAGAAAGTATTCTAAAGCTCAACAATGTAAATTAAAAAAGAAAAACCTCAAGAGATGTAAGCCACCTTTATTTTACGTTTAGAAAGAAGGTATTTTCTGCCAGATGGATTTAGAGAATGAATGTTTAATTTTTTTTTACATAATTCTTTAATGAGGACCGGTACACATTGTATAAATGAGTGGACATTTGCTGATTATTGCTATTCTCACTATCATTGAGCAGATGTGCAGATGTATGAAGGTTTTTTTGTTGCAATACCAAATCTTTCATTCCATAACTAAAAAAAATATTTTGGGGTTAGTCTTTGCTGAATATGGATCCTGCAGTTTTTTTTACCATTCTTCTTGGCAAAATTGCTCAAGCTCCTTCAGGTTGGATGGGGACCGTTGGTGAAGAGCAATTTTCAAGTTCTTCCACAGATTCTCAGTCGGGTTGTCTGGGCTTTGACTGGGCCATCCTCAGACATTCAGATTCTTGGATTTAAACCACTCCAGTGTATCGGCTGTGTCATTATGGTCATTATCATGCTGGAAGGTGAACCTCCACGCCAGTATCTGGTGTCTTGCAGACTGAAACAGGTTTTCCTCTAGAATTGCCCTGTATTTGCCTCCATCCATCTTTCCCTCAACACTGACCAGTTTCCCAGTCCCTGCCACTGATAATCATCCCACGACATGAATCTACCACTACCATGCTTCACCGTGGGGATGGTTTTCTCAGGGTGATGAGCAGTGTTGGTTTTGTGCCACAAATAGGCCAAAAATGTCCATTTTGGTCTCATCAGACCAGATTTTGCCACGTATTTGCCACATGTTTGCTATGTCTCCCACGTTTTAGAAAACTTCAAACAGGATTTTCCGTGGGTTTTTTTTCCAGCAATGGCTTTCTTCTCACCACCCGTCAATGAAGTGCAGTTTTGTAGAGCGCCTGGGTTAGAGTTGTCCCATGGACGGTTTCTCCAATCTCAGCCGCAGATCTCTCCAGCTCCTTCAGAGTTACCATTGACCACCTGGTTGCTTTTCTGACTAATGCCCATCCTCATCGTTTCTCAGAGTTTTGGTGGGCGGCCTTCTCTAGGCCTTTGAGTCACAGTTGAGCCATATTCTTTCCATTTTTAAAGAATAGATTTAACGGTGCTCCTTGGGATCTTCAAAGTTTGGGATATTTCTTTATAACACAACCCTGGTTGGCGCTTCTCCAGAACTTTATCCCGGACTTGTTTTGATAGCTCCTTGGTCTTCATGAGTTAGCGGACTCCATTAAACTAATAAAGTGACTTCTGAAGACAATTGGTTGCAGCAAAGCTGATTTTACCGGTTTCATAGCAAAGGGGGTGATTGCTTGTGCAAGGCACTTTAAGTGCAAGTCATAAACGGCATTAAAGGCATGTGGTTTTTTTTTTTTATAAGCCTGTGGTTTAGGAAATCCCCAAAAATTTGATAAATATGGGAAAACCTGTATCTATTCTGACTTTAAATGCAACACATTCCCCATTGAAGCTTACACAGACAGCAACCTCCATCTGCTGAGGAGCCTATAATGAGTGCTTGGAGAGAGGAATCAGTTCTGCTCCAATCGCCAATCCAGCAACCAGTGATGTTTTAATGAGGGATTTCAGAGATTTTTTTTAATATCGCTAAAGAAACATTTGGAAAACAGTCACTTTATTGTCTCACAAAAACTAGTGTTCGGAGAATATAATGCCTTTGCCAAGCATATGCCGTTTTACTAATTACTAATTAAAGTGACTAGAAAAAGAGGATAGGTGGCTGTCAGAGCTTTTATATTGATCTATTGAAGACCCGTAATGCTCGAGGGAAGTGAAAGAGTGGTCGTTAATAAGAGCCAACCAGATCGTGTGAAAGTCACCATTTCGGCTTCTACAATCAACAATCACACACACACACACACACACACGCGCACACACACACACACACACACACACATATATTTATGCTTGATTGGATTGAGACCTGGTGACTGGGGAGGCTACCATAGTAAGATTAATTCACTGTTGTGATCCCGGGAACCATAGCTGGACAATCCTAGCCTTGTGGCATGGAGCATTATATCCTTCTGGAAGAATCCATTCATGGATGAATATACTGCTACCATGAAAAGATGCGCATGATAGGCGGATGCAGTCGTTTTCATAGAATAGGGGGGGTGG
>JAOYSI010010256.1:0-10464 GCA_025775065.1 Hiodon alosoides
CGGATACAGTACTGCGCAAAAGTCTTAGGCACCCTAGCTTTTTTTTTTTTTTATCTTCTGCATTACTGTGTCACTAGATGTTTAGATGTCTAAACATTAATTCTGAAAGAAGTACAAGGAATTCTGCCACAGATGGTATGGTATACCAGAGCCCTGATCTCAACATCATTGAGGCTGTCTGTGATTACCTGGACAGACAGAAGCAAGCCAGACAACCAAAGCCTATTGAAGTACAGCGGCAAGATGCTCGGAACAATCTACCTGCCGATTGTCTGATAAAACTGCACAACAGTGTACCTAAGAGAATTGATGCAGTTTTAAAGGCCAAGGGTGCCCACATCAAATACTGATTTTTGATTTGTTTTAACATATTTTTTTTCGTTTTTTGCCGTTTACTGCCCTTCATAGCATTTATTTTATAATGAGAAACTTTTCGTTTCATAATTTTTGAAAGTATCTTCGCTTTACAGACTTTTTTTACTTGTGCCTAAGACTTTTGCACAGCCAAGACCTCCTGAATATGCCTGATCTCAGAAGCTAAGCAGGGCTGGGCCTTGTTAGTACTTGGATGGGAGACCACCTAGGAATACCAGGTGCTGTGAGCTCCTCCGCCTTGGGTCTGCAATCCTGTGGTCTCTGAGCCAGTCCCAGGCCTGGAGAGTCGACCGGATGGGTGCAGATACACCGGTTGTACAGAAAAAAGATGTTTGTAATTCAAAGCATGAACTGCTTTGAACACCTAAGGGCTTTGTGCCCATGGATCAGAAGAAGAAGAAGACTTTTGCACAGTGCTATATATGAATCACATTTCTAATGAAGTCAAATGATACTCCCAATGGTTTCATGGTTAAAATGAGCTGAGTGCTAAAAACGCTTGGAAAGTTTATTTAAAAAAAAATAAAACAAATACATCTGCAAAAAGAGAAGCAGATTATGAAATGTAATTGATTTTTTTAAACATTCACAAACAATACAAATTCCGCAGCAATTTTGCACTTGTTAAGGTATAAATCATTCAAACAGTAAATGTAAAACTAGCCCGATCAATTAGAACTGCAACCATTGCTGTGATGTGATTATAATACACATCATTATTGTCAATCCAGCATTGTTATTTTGTACATGCAGCCAAATTCCAGGCGTCCTGGCACCTGTACAAGCTGCTTTCCAGGCACCGCCGCGAGTATTTTGGCGCACATCTGGCCTCTCGCTTCTGGGAGATGTAACCTTTGTTGAGGATGGGGAGGAATCCTCTGACTGTCTCAGGAACAAACCGTTTGACAGGCCTCGGACAGAGGCCTCTTGCTACTGAAACTCTCATTATTGCCGTCATCTTTATTGTTTTTAATATTACTTATTTATTACTTTCTGAAAGCTTAGGGTGCAGTTGCCTCCAAACGAGAAATTTTATGCATTTGGACCTTGTTTGACAATTAAATTACTACTTCCTTTTTTTTTTTTTTTTTTTTTTTTGTCCAGACAGCTTAAAGTCTTAAGAGCTGATTGAATAAACTGAGTGAGTAAAAGATTTGGTGTTATTTGTTGCTTATGCAAACATTTTGTTGTAATGAAATCCCTGTGCCTGTTTTAGGACCCAGCACAGGAAAGAGTGACAAGGGAAGTTAACAGCCAAACATATTGGCAGTCCAGACATGTCACATATAACTCACACTCACTGCCTCTGTTTCTCTCTCCCTTGCTGTCAGATCTTGTCTAGTACTGCTATGACACACACACACACACACATACACACACACACACACACACACACACACACACACACACACTCATATGACATGATGAAGTCGTGAATTATTTCAGAAACTGGAACCTAATCTACAAGTAAGGAAATGGTTTGATAATACAACAAAATGTGGTGACAGAATGGGTAGTAGAAGGCGGTGTAGAGAGACACTGTGACAGAAGTGACTGATAACTGCCACCCCTTTTTTTATGAACCCAAGCAGGATTTTGGGGATGGAGGCCCTGAGAGGAACTGGAAGGGAATCGCCATCTCGCTGCTGGTCATCGTGGTTGTCCTCTCGTTTATTGGCCTGGCCATCATCCTGCTTTCCAAAGGTCAGTGGCACCTCTCTCTTTTAGGGCTGTTTTACCACAATTTCAAATACTGATTCATGTGAGGTGCTATCCTTTTAAAATATATCTCACATGTGTGCAAGGCATTACACTGTTTAAATATATCTCACATGTGTGCAAGGTGTTACACAGTGTAGATATATCTCATATGTGTGCGAGGCGTTACACAGTTTAAATATCTCATATGTGTGCGAGGCGTTACAGTTTAAATATCTCACATGTGTGCAAGGTGTTACAGTTAAAATATATTTCACATGTGTTCAAGGTGTTACACAGTGTAAATATATCTCACATGTGTGCGAGGCCTTACACTGTTTAAATATATCTCACATGTGTTCAATGCGTTACAGTTTAAATATATATCTCACATGTGTGCGAGGCATTACACAGTTTAAATATATCTCACATGCATGCGAGGCATTACACAGTTTAAAAATATCTCACAGGTGTGTGAGGCGTTACGCAGTTTAAATATATCTCACATGTGTGCGAGGCATTACAAAATTTAAATATATCTCACATACGTGCGAGGCGTTACACAGTTTAAAAATATCTCACAGGTGTGTGAGGCATTACGTAGTTTAAATATATCTCACATTTGTGCGAGGCGTTACACAGTTTAAAAATATATCATAGGTGTGTGAGCTGTTATCTTACATGTGTGCGACATGTAAATTAAGTACTATACAGTTTAAATATATCTCACAGGTGTATAAGGAGCTACACAATTTCACAGAATTAACAAATGAAAACAATTTGACTGCCTCATTGTTATTTCTCTATGAAAATACCCATAAAACAGGCAATATTTTGACAGCGTTGTTTGGCATCTTTTGTAGGAAGCATGGAGTATAATTGGTAGCCTGAAAAGGGGGTTATTATCCCCCCCCCCCCATCCCTCTTCGGCAAAAGCAAGCCATTGATTTGGTTGGCTTTGACAGGCCACATGCCCTAGAAGAAAACCACAGCAGTCATTTTTCAATAGTACCGGGCCTAAGGAGCCTAGCGACCCACCCCATGAGTCACTCCAATGGACAAAAGCAGCACGATGCACACAATGTTTGTTTTCTGCCTTCGGCGTCGCAAAGCACACGTAGCGCCTGTCTGGAAGGGGGAGTTTCTAAAATGTTCAAGTGAGTTCCACAGAAAGTGTGGGGTGCATATCTGGGCTTTCTAAAAAACAAACAAAAAAATAATTTTAATTCATCGCAGTATGTTTGGTCTCAGTTTGTTTGAGTCTCCACTGATCAAGACCCCCTCTAACCACAAACCACTATTTGAGAAAAATAGATTTGTGGATGCCGCTATTGCAAAAGCCATATTCCAGCTGTCAGACAGCTCACAACATTATCTCTAGACAAAAACACTGAGATGCAACAGCAACACTTCTTGAAAACTATTTTGTTCATAAATTAAATGCCATCGGTATTTATTTTGAAAAACCCTCTTTGCAATATAGTAGCCTTAATTTATTTGTGAAATATTTGTATTGAACAAAGCATTGAGTATTGAGTTTACCATTTCATCCCATGAGAGTTTATTGGTAGTGGTATTTTTCTTGCTGGGGTCTAAGGTAACTCTAAAAAACAACGTTGAATGAAATAAAAAAAAAATAATATAAAAAAAAAACACATGCAACTCTGCATGCCAGGGAAAGACTGGGGATTGCAACAAATAGCAAAATTATTATGAAT
This sequence comes from Hiodon alosoides, assembly GCA_025775065.1. Taxonomy (NCBI): domain Eukaryota; kingdom Metazoa; phylum Chordata; class Actinopteri; order Hiodontiformes; family Hiodontidae; genus Hiodon; species Hiodon alosoides. The sequence continues at coordinate 3,792 of JAOYSI010010256.1, forward strand.
ATACGTTAGGGTTAGTATTGGTGAGAATAAGTTGGGAAATTGGTTTACACAGTCTGTTGTCACTGGCAAGATCCTCAAAAAAGATGTGGAGGTCTATGGGGACAAAGACAGAACAGGGGGATACGACTTTCTGTCACCAACACCCAAGCTGCGACCCAGCTAAGATGCCCTGATCATAGTCCACTCTATCCTGGTACTATTTTACATAGCATCTGCAATGTTCATACATGCATGCTCTTTCATATGTTTTTATAGATTTTTATTTCATGCACTTTATATTTTTCTTCGGTACACATTGTGACCATGTTTTTTTAATTTGCTTTTCAGATGAGAACCACAAATCTCTGGGATCACCTGTAACTCTGGATGACCTGTTCCATAAAAATTTCCTGGTGCAAGATCCTGACACAAAATGGCTGAATGGTATGTGTTCCAATCATATACATCAATCCACGTTATTATGCTATAGCATAATATGCCAAACCCAGCTCTGCACTCAGGACAAGTAGCTGTTAAAAAAAACAACATCCAAATGAAGGGTAAAGAGTTAATATGGAAATGAGCTGCCTGGACAGCACTCCTGCGGTTTTCACTGGAAGAGGCCATAAAGGGCGGTTCACAGAGAGCAACACTCCAGTAGTTGGTTTAACGGAAATCCTTGGCTGTCATGTGACATCTTGTTAAAATGATACTGTGTACAGCTGTGGCTTCAGTTTCCTGGTTTGTTAATATTTCATTTCATTGATCTTGCCCAAGTTATTTTTCACGTTTTTCACACTTAGCAAGCCGTTAGCCCTGAATATTATTTAAACTGATTATCCCCCTTCTCATTCTATTAAATATGCAATTACACAATGTACTCTGAGGTATATTAACTATATCTTTACAACTGTATTGCATCTCTCCTGGTTTATTGGCATGGCTATAAACTGGCAGAGATATAGGGTCATTGAGAACTGAAGCATGATACACGGACACTGCCCTGTGCAAATGTAAAATCAATTTGAAATTTCTAACACTAATCATTCAGTTCACATATAACTACGCAATGTATACAGTTAATTTGTACATTCAAAAACGGATTATGGAGATGACTCAATGTTTCACTAATCTTTAGGTCAGAAGAGTATCTTCAGTGACTTGCAGAAGTATTCACCCCCCTTTACACATTTTGTAGAGTTAAAACTTGGAATTTAAATAGGTTTTATTAGGAATTTTACCATTTGTTTTACACGAAATGCCTAACACTTTGAAGTTACAACATATTTTTTATTGTGACACAAAAGTTAATTCCAAGGAAAAAACAGGCATTTGTTGGTAACGTAAGTAGTCACCCCCCTGAGGCAGTACTTAGAAGCTCGTTTGTCTGAGTCTTCGGGGTAAAGTCTTTACTTACCATGTGCAGATTTGGATTTTTCAATTTCTGACCATTCTTGTAAGCAAAACTGCTCAACCTCACTCAGGTTGGATATGGAAGGTTGGTGAACTGCAATTTTCAATTCCTCCCACAGATTCTCCATCGGATTTAGGTCTGGGGTTTGACTGGGCCATTATTAGAAACTCAGGTTCTTGGTTTTAGCTTTGGCTGTGCGTTTAGGGTCATTATCCTACTGGAAGGTGAATCTCCACCTGGACGTATTAGTCTAGCTGACTGAAACAGGTTTTGGAACCGCTATTTGGCTCCATCCATCTTGCCCTCAATCCTGACCAGTTTCCCAGTCCCTGCCGCTCAAAAGCATCCCCACAATGACACCACTATGCTTCACCGTGGGGATGGTGTGGGTTTCGCAACACACAGGCAAAAAAGGCAAAAAAGTTCAATTTTGGTCTGATCAGGTCAGATAGTAATTTTCCTTCATGTTATGCTGTGTCTCCCACTTGCCTTTTGGAAAACTCCATACTGGATTTTTTCTGGGTCGTTTTCAGCAATGGCTTTCTTCTCACCACGTTACCATGAAGCCCAGCTTTGTTGAGCGCCTGGGTTATAATTGTCCCATGGACGGTTTCTCCCATCTCAGCTGCAGATCTCTCCAGCTCCTTCAGTGTTACCATTGTCATCCTGGTTGCTTCTCTGACTAATGCCTTCTTTATCTGGTCACTGAGTTTTGGTGGACGGCCTTCTCTAGTCCATGGGATGTTCAAAGTTCTTTTTTTTGGATTGGTGCTTCTCCAGAACTTTATCCCAGACTTGTTTTGATAGCTCCTTGGTCTTCATAATGCTGTTAGTTTAGATATGCTCTCTAACAACTCTGGGGCCTTCCAGAAACAGTTGAATTTATTTTGAGATCCGTTTGAACCCATTGGTGAACTCCATTCAACTAATTATTTGACTTCTGAAGGCAATTGATTGTACCAGAGCTTATTTAGGGGCTTCATTGCAACAGGGGTAAATGCTTTTGTATGCAACGAATGTCTGTGTTTTGTGTCAAAATGAAAACTATTGTTGTGCCTTCAAATTGTTAGATATGTTGTGTAAAAATAAATGTAAAAATCCCTATAAAATCCAATTTAATTCGGTTGAAGCAATACAAAATGTGGAAACGTCCAAGGGGGGTGAGTACTAAAGTAAGGCACTGTAAAATTGGTTAACTAACTGTTTATAAACTAGTTCATTTATTTTTACACATTTATATTGTAAAAAAATCCATAACAAAATTATTTTAATGGTGTTGCTAAAGCTAAAACTTTGCAGTGGGAGGAACTACCACAATGGGAACAAATACACTCGACAATGTATTAATAGGTTTTTTTTTTTCCTGTTGCATTCAAGTTTGTAGGCCCACAGTTCCAATTTCTGTAAATCCTTATGCAGAATGCATGTTGACTAAAACCCTAAACTTTTGTCTTTTCTTAAGTAAATTGATCACAATTAGAAGGACAAAATCTGCATATTTACTACTGGTAAATAGCCGCTGTTGTTAAACCATACCATGTAAACAGCATCCATCTGTTCTTAATTGTAATGGTGAGAGACAAATCTCTGCCGTAGATGAGAGAAAAATGCAAGATGTTCTTCAACAGTCTTTTTTGTTTTGTTTTAAAGTGTCTTTGTTATACAAATGTTCCTTTTGTGATCACTTCCTTAAAGAGAAATTAATCTGCATTAGCATTTCAGAGGAGCGTGTGCATGTTCCTGAAAAACAATTGCTGTTTGCAGGGGCTTCATCATTTCAAAGGTTCATAGAGGATCACCAAATGGTTGTCCCTTCTGTTGTTGTGTTGAAGTTTCCTACACTTTGAAGAGTAGAGCTTTGCTTCAGTTGGCGTGGGAGTGGGAATCCTGCATCTCACCAACGAGGCTTAAAAAAAACGACAAAGTAATTAAATGCAAAAAACAAGTTACAACCACGTTTCCTGCTACTTACAGAACAATGGTCTCTAATTCCTTACCTGAAATTAACGTAATTGTGAGAGGTGCAGGAAAGACAGCTTTCCTAGCCCAGTGACAGGCTCAGGTTGCTGGACTTCTCTCAGAAGGGAGAGGAAAATTACTGTCCATCTAACTGAGGGGCACTCCATCAACCCTGCTGAATAACACTGGGAAGGGAACACGGCGAATGTACGAGCATCAATAGCTGTAAATGAACAAGTCTCTGACGGATTACACACTCTCTCTCTCTGCTCGTTGTGACGAAGGGGCGCAAGGGTGACGCCTCTTGTGAGGAAAGAATGACACTGTTGCTACCATCTGTCTGTAAAGTTGCTAAATAACTGTTAGCAAACGGTATTTCCTTTTCTGAAGGAAAAGCTATTACAAATAGTCGCCTATCCAGCTATGACATTTTCTTTTGCCCTCTCCCTATTTTAATGCGCGTGGAGTCCTAAAACTACCGTTGCGCATTTCTGTTATATAAAATAAAATTATAGACTTGAACACTGTCATATGCCTGTCAGAACTTAAATTATGCAGAACATGCAACATCAGAGAATTTTTTGACACTTACAGAACAGCCTCAGTTCCTCAGATTCTTAGGCAAGTATTAAATCTACTTTGCTAACTCACTAATCACATTTAATAAAACTGCACTTATTCATTTTTCTGCTATTTTTAAGTATGTTATTTCCACCACACATAAACAGACTACTCATATTAAATACAATCATAACAAGTGCGATTAATAGGTAGCTATTTTTATGGTCCCAGTCAAACATTAAGATTGTCATGAACTGACAAGGTGTCTCAGCAGGGCTATGCAACATATAAATGTCCTGACAAGGTGCCTCAGCAGGGTGGTGACATATAAAATTATTTCCTGATAAGGTGCCTTAGCAGAGCTGTGACATGTGAAATTTAGGCCTCAGTAGAGCTGTGCAGAGGCCCTTAGAGAGCACCCCTGGGGTCACCGTGACATGCAGGCATTTCACAGGGTGACCAATAAGCTGCAGTGTGTCAAATCTTTACAATAAAGTTTGTTCTCATTCTGATGTGCATACTCTCATCTTACCCCGATCTCCACCTGCCACACTGACGAAAGGAGCATTAACAAAAGTGATTTAGCAAGTACGTTCACAAACAACAGCAATTCACCTCCATGAGGAAGAAAGAATGAATATGGAGATTTTCCAAAAAGAAACATTAAAATATTGATGAACCATTTGTCAAATTAAAATCTTTATTCAATACTTAAAATATATCTATATTAAATATCATATTTATTTAATGTATAATATATTCATATCTTACAGACACATTTATAAGACACGTAACTTTGCTCCAACCCAAATTTATTTTTCCTTCCCCTGCACTTAATCAATCCCTCAATCAAATAACGCAGATGTGCATCCCAATATCCACATCTAATTATAGACTGGTTGCGTCTGTTCACAGCCCAGAGGAGAGCAGATGTGGTTGAAGGCAATGTAAATTTATCCATTCTAAATAGCTTTGAAGACTATCTACGTCAGAATATAGAGATTCCTACATCTCAGGTTCCGAAGCATACGAAAGCAGGCTTTGAGCTTCCATTCTCAGCTACTTCTGAGTTGATTCTGTTCTATTCTATTCCTGGGAGTGTGGTAAGAACCTGGAGCCAGCGCACCACAACGTGACTTCTGGCATAAATTATGTTGTTAACTCCTAAGGGCCCTACGTCTACCTGATGATCTGGGGACAACCTCACCTAAGACCCACAAATAACTGAAGCTAGTCTTAACTATGAGCAGCCCAGTGATTAAATGTGGATCAAATTTATCTGCAAGTAGCAGTTCGACAAAAGATAGGCAGCACATTTAGATTTAGCTACGGGGGTCCAGACCATTTGGCCATGGTTTGAACATCAATATCAAACGGGTAACAGGTGTCTATGAACTAACTAATCTACAGGGTTTCGCAATGTCCAGCGGTACTCCTTCTTTCAGTGAGAAATCTGTATAAATTGTTTCACTGTGGGGATAAAAAAAAAAAAAAGTAATCTCTGACGCTACTGAACGCGGGTGGGTTTGGAGCGGCTAATCCCGTTTATTCCTGTTATCCAACCTGGCTCTTCAGTGGTGGGATGAGCTGCCAGAAATATCCAAAACTCTTAAGTCATTAGTTCAGATGTTGTTCTTGTTCAGATGCAGACTGAAAGAAAAACGTTTTTTTTTTTTTAATTATTTTAAACGGTTGCTTTGTCCCCAGAATAAAGAGGCTTCCCTCTATCATCTTACTAAACTTACTGCAGCCGTATCACTGTTCTTTGTCACATGGTTACAGACACGAACACTCATGCTTCTATAGCAGTACGTTTCAGCCTTCATGTTGTGTTACTTATTGTTTTAGTGGTGACCATGGCGGATTTGCATTGTTTGCCTCTTTGTAAAGCACCTACTTATTGAATGTACATGTAAACACAGATGAAAATGGCCAATCCTTCTGCTGCCTGACACTGCTATTATTTCCATCACATCATTTCCATAAGTAACCAAGGGGAATTTAGTGTCTGCTTGTTTTCATGCACATTGAAATAAGGCAATTAAGTACATCGTCCAAGATAAGGTTCTTGCTTTCCTTCTCTCTAAATGTCCCTGCTTGTCTTTTCAATAAACCTCCCTACTTGCCTTCTCATTAAATGTCGCTGCTTCTCTTCTAACAGAATGTCCCTACATTTATTCACACAGAATGTCCCCGCTGGTCTTCTAACAGAATTTCCTTGCTTACCTTGTCACAGAATGTCCCAGTTTCTCTTCTAACAGAATTTCCCTACATTTATTCTCACAGAATTTCCCTGCTTGTCTTCTAACAGAATGTCCTTGCTTACCTTGTCACAGAATGTCCCTGTTTCTCTTCTAACAGAATGTCCCTACATTTATTCTCACAGAATGTCTCTGCTTGTCTTCTAACAGAATGTCCCAGTTTCTCTTCTAACAGAATGTCCCTACATTTATTCTCACAGAATTTCCCTGCTTGTCTTCTAACAGAATGTCCTTGCTTACCTTGTCACAGAATGTCCCTGTTTCACTTCTAACAGAATGTCCCTACATTTATTCTCACAGAATGTCTCTGCTTGTCTTCTAACAGAATGTCCCTGCTTACCTTATCACAGAATGTCCCTACATTTCTTCACACAGAATGTCCCTGCTTGTCTTCAGAATGTCCTTGCTTACTTGTCACAGAATGTCCCTACATTTATTCTCACAGAATTTCCCTGCTTGTCTTCTAACAGAATGTCCTTGCTTACCTTGTCACAGAATG
>JAOYSI010010258.1:0-41313 GCA_025775065.1 Hiodon alosoides
ATATCAGCTGGTTCAGTCCCAACTGATGGCCTACAAAAAGGTCTCATTGCCAAGGTGTCACACAAGACACATCTCATAATGGGTAAAAGCAAAGAGCTGTCTCAAAACCTTTGCAACCTAATTGTTTCATGCTTGTTACATATCTGCAGTTCCATACATTCGTGAAATCAGGTTTAACCCATCAAGATACCATAATTTAGCAAAAACCAATCACTATGCTCTTCTTCAGCATTGCGTTAACTGAATTGTTTCTTGCTAATATCCCTCAGATCCAGGAGGGGATTGGTGGACCTCCATCATAGTACCATGTCACTAAATACAAGCAGATGTTATGTGATGTGAGATGCAGGTAGGAAATGCTATGTGTTAGATGCAAGCTTTGGATGTGATTATTTGGATAACCGCTGGCCAGCATTCACAATTGTCTAGAGATAATTTGCCAGAAATTTTTTTAAGCCAATGAGAATTCTCTATCTTGAAATGCTGAATTTAATAAATCTCTATAATTCAGACTAAAAAATTATAGCTTATGAGGTTATGAATCAAGCCCTATATTACTCAGAGATTCCACAAGCATGAATCTATTAGCAGGATTCTAGAGTTTGTTTGGAAGACTATCTGATCTGTTGTGAACTCCAGAGCTAACACGAACAAACTATACAATCCCTATCTCTGTTTTGTAACATTTTGTCTGTTGATCTCAGAGGGGCGAACATGAACTTTGGACAACAAATAACAATCAATGATGTGGTAAAATAAAATACAAAATATGTACAAGAGAAACCATTTGCATATGTGACATGTATAAAATGTATCAACATTTATACAACATTGGTTGGTCAAATCTTTAATGGACACATTAATATAGTTTTGTTTATGTAGATTTATAATCACATCCCCTATTTAACATAGACACAGAAGTCAGAAAGACAATTAGCTCAAAAACGTATGTCTTACTATCGCCTTGCTTGTACTTTGTGTGAGATAAAAACTAGCGCTCCACTTTTTAAATAACGACAAAAGCAGGACTCGGCTGAAATGTGTGCTTCTCCTGTCTCCTGAAAACCACAAAAAATCAGTGGTTCTCAGTCCTAGTCCGTATTTGCCAACGACGATGTGCCTGATACACCCTGACTCCCTCTGGTGGTTGCTCAGTACCCTTCCCATGTGTGGTGACAGAATAGTTATTTGCTGAAATTTTTACAATTTGGGAGTGAAATTGTTTAACAGTCCGTACGTAGGGACAACTAGCTTTTTAACAAAGCTTTCCCCACAGTTCCTCTTTCCAGTTAGTTTCTCAAAGTGTCCCACCGCATTTATAATGCCTAACCCAGCATCAAGAAGTGCGTTGAAAAAATTGTGAAAAAGTGCAATCCTCTACCAGACTTTTTCTCCCGCCTGTGTTTTCTCCAATCATAAAACTGTCCTTTAGAATTAATATCTATGGTTTCTCATGTTGTCACCAGTGTGTTTAATGAATGATGCATATGCAGGTCTCTTAGTATCAAGAACACATTTTAAAACTTAACGACTTAAGAGATCAAATTCTACAGTTTGTACAAAGCTAGAAACAAAAATGTCCCCCCCCCCCCTTTACAGCCTATTTGTTGAGTTTTATGGTTATAGTTGCGACATTGCCAGACCAAAAAATTCCTGCAATAAATACCTCCTTCAATTATTTTCATTTATAGTTCGTTTGACATGCTGCACACTTCCTGTGACTGTGGATGTAAACAAAAACAATAATAGCACGCACTAATATTGTAGCGTTTACGGAAAGCTACTACCCTTCAGGGTTCGGACAGACAATCTGACACCGATTTTAAAAGAAAACTGCTCATTATTACACACACGCACTTACGCCCGGCTTAACAAAGGCAGATCTGGCAGTGGAAAGAACTGCAAACACAGAGGAAAACACCGAAGGCCATCAAACAGGCGAACGAATCAGTCCACGGTGGGGGAGCTTTTCACACACTATTTACATTAGTTCGGAGGCTAGGATTACCAACAGCCCCCTCGGGGATGGCCGAACGCCATTGGCGGGGGAGGCGCTGCTTCCCAACCCCGTTATAATATATATATCAATGAAAAATTTTTATTACATAAATTACAGTTCAGCAGACACAACATGGGCCTATGATCTTATTTTTACTACGAATATGCACATTTAATATGACATGCATTATTATATATTATACTATAATAACTGTTATACTAATTATAAATTAAGTGTGAATCCATTATTACCATTATTCTAGTTAGTGCTATTTGGAGCACTTCGTCTTCGTCTTCACTTTAACTCCTAATTATATCCGCGGGCTGTCAATACTAGATGGTGCCAGTAGATGGCGACGGAGTCTCGGACAATGTTATATGTAGGTTTTATTTTTCACGTAAACTCTGCTAATGGTCGAACATGAGAAGCAAACCTTCCAGGAATCAAACAATACCATATATCTTGTATTGTGTTAGATTTTAAATCTCTTATACATAAAGTTTAATTCTGAAGTTAATAATATCAGTTAGCAACATGTGTATTTGGTGATGTATTTTGTTATTATTATTTTAATATGTTGCTTACTTCCTGTGTTAAATTATGCAAGAGTACCATGTTTTATGCAGAACTGTTTATATATTTGTGTAGGAATTACATTGGTTGTAATCTATATTACCAGAAATCATGTATTGTATCAATCCATGGTTTTGGAATAAATGCAAATGGCTCCCGAGAAGACCACCTTAGTGACTACACCAGGCGCGGGTTTTCCGTGGTTGCATGGGGGGTTGGCCACTCTGATTGGCCACCCCGTGTGCCCCCTCCAATTTTCATTGGCTCTTTGTGATGTCAATCATTGTTCGCTTCGAATAGTTACTTTTGAGTGAGCCCCCGTTTGGATTGTGCATTGCCCCAGCAATGTTCCAGCAACTGATGCAGTGTTGTCTAGGAGATCAGGTGAGCCATTGCCTCTTGATTTGTTCTCCCCTGATTTCAGGTCTCACCTTTGGCATTATACCCTTGTTATAGCCATTTTATGTAAGATGGCACAGCTCAACCTTAAACAGAACAGTTGCCAATTATTGAGTGGACCAAGGCATAATTTATACACCCAAATTAAATGTGTTTTGATACATCATACTTGCTTGAATAAAGAAATATATGCACACATGGTGTCAATTTTGTATCTCTTTCCAATATATGGCGGAAACTTAAATGTTTAATTTTATTGGGGAACCATAACATTTATTTTAAAAGTTCATGCACTAATATCCAATATACATTTTGAAGTGTAGCTTGTGAAGCTGCTATCGGCCTTTTTCTATCCTCAATAATATCCAAAGCTTTAAAAGAAACCGAGTTGTGCAGAGTGGGATCCATGTATCTCTAATAAGCCATGTGAAAGCCATTTGATTGGAGGACACAGATTTCAGTTTCATTCTGAAAGAAGGGTGCGAATAATAAAATATAAGCTAGGCCTGTCACATTTCCATTCCATGTTAATGGTGGGAAACCCACTCAACCACTACAAGTGCAGTTATTACTCAAATTAAACACACATTTATCATATTGAACTTACCCATTTTAAGTTAAATTTCTCTTAAATGTGAAGTGTATTCTAAAATAATTCAAAACCAAAAATGTTTCCCAAAAATAAAATACATAAATACAATTAAAAAACAAAATACTTTAAAAAATATATACACCTCTTTTGTACTAGAGACATTTCTGAAAATAGAGATCCGAAGAGATTTTTCTTTGTCCAAGAACTTGCTAAACACTCCCTGACCAATCATGATTAACAAATATTGGTCAAAAACAATATATAGCGTAAGGTTGCTATTAGATGAATGTCAGCAAATATCGGTGATGGGTCCAAAGTGTAATTTATGACCATGACACATAAAATACACAAAAAGAAGTCATATTTCCATAAATATGTATTTTACCATAAATTTTAATCATAAATAAATTACCATAAATTTTAATCAAACTATAAACAAAATAACTTTACACTTTGATGCCCAAAAACCTTGTGCGGAAGAAATTATCATTTGATAAATGTGTGTAACAAAATATAATGTATATTAAAAACAGGAAACAGTTTAATTAGCCCTTAATGTGAAAGCTTTGATCTTACTGATTTTAATTCTGTACATCAGAACCATCTGGCCTTGCTGCTCCGTGACTATCCTTTGAATGTTGATTAAAGTGAATTTTTTTTTTCCATTCTGCCTTTGATCTTGACCACGGCAGAGCAAATATTACAGTGTGCTATAAGGAGCATTAATGAATGTTCCTTTTCTGCAACCAAGAAGCGGATCTTAATTTTAGCTGTCTTTGTATCCTTAGTAAGGTTTAAAGCCAATAAACTCTTAGTCATTAGGCTGCCTTCTCCAAACATCATGTCATCATGCACTATTCTCTATTAGTCATGGTCTAAGATCTACTGTAATTACGTTTCCAAAGGAAGTTTCATGGCTCTGTGCAGGCCAGTCAAGTTCAGCCACACCAATCTCGGCAAACCATTTCTGTATGGACCTTGCATGGGGGCAGTGTCATGTCATGCTTAAACAGGAAAGGGCCTTCCCCCAAACTGTCTCCACAAAGTTGGAAACACAGAATAATCTAAAATGTCCTTCTATTCTGTAGCGTTAAGTTTTCCCTTCACCAGAGCTAAGGGGCCTAGCCCGAACCAACAGCCCCAGACCATTATTCCCCCTCCACCAAATTTTGGCACCATTATACAAGGCAGGTATAAAAATCCAGATTTGTCGGTCAGACTGCCAAATGGTGAAGTCAATGCCAGCTGACGTTTGGCATTGTGCATGGTGATCTTAGGCTTGTGTGTGTTTTATGGAGATGGAGGTGGTTAGAAGGATACACATCACAGGAACACAACTCATAGGAAGGTATTCTGGAGTCTGTTTTGGCAATGTCCAACGTATACTCTTGATATTAAAATGAAGTTTGTGCCTGAAATGTCCTTTATTGCATTGTTACTATGTGTGCACATTTTCAGCAGAGGTTCCTGTAGAGTCCTGTAGAGATTTAATTCCTTTTTCAGTTTCTACAATTGAAGCACCTTTGTAGTGACTGTGAGTAATTAATTTCCCAGAGTGCTCTGTCATGGGTGCTCTGTGTCAAGTTACTGTCATCAAAAGGAAAGATACTCTGTTTGCCACTGAATAAACCACCACAACCCTTTAGGCCTTGCATATAATCCAACTAACAATAGTAAAACATATTCTACAGGGAGATTTCAAAATTATCATTATTATTATATTAATTATTATTATAAGTTTTAATAATATTGCATCAGAGACAAAAATATCAAAAGATCCTTTCTCAGAAGTGAAATTCACTCGTCTGAAAGTTTTTCAAAGGGAACCCCGCCTTGCAAAATGTATTGACCCTTGACCCTTTAAAATTTGTGAGATACAAAAGATACAAGAAGCTGTTTTGGGGAGCATCTCAGGAATATTCAATCAATCAAACTTTATTTGTTAAAGAGCATTTTACAAATGGAATTTGTCACAAAGTGCTAAACAGATTGTATTTTCCAAAGACAATTAAAAAATAAAATAAAAATTCACACCAGATCCCTCAAATCTGCTGCCTAAAATCTGGACTCTCTGTGCACCAACCGCCTAACTCTTTCAACAGTACCTCACACCAGAACTATGAACTAACCTCTGCCAACTATGCACGGTTATTTTTTACATAATGATGGTTATGTTAGCTGTATATTTTTAAATGGCTTATTTGTTCTAATTGATTTTATTCTGATAGATTTTCATTATTTTATTCTTTCCTTAATTGTACGTTGTAATCTTCTTAGCAGCACATATCTCTGTCCCTTCTTGCAGCACTAGACAATAGGGTAGATCAGAATCTAAAATCACACATTTGACCCTCAAACTATGGCACTCATTAACGTCGCTCTCTATAAGATCAACTGATAAATTATTATAATGTAAAATGTCCCATGCCAGGGAGAGAGTGAGCAAAATGAAGGAAAAAGAAGAAAAAGCTGAATATGTTTATGCTGATAATGGGAATGAGAGTATATGAATTCAGTTTATTCAATGCATGTATATGTATCTATATATACTACTGAATTTAAAATGAACCTATAACAATCTCTGGTCCAGCTGAAAGAGGCTGACAGTTATTCAGTTCATAGGAGCTTTATCTATGCACCCTGCCATACTGTCAGTGTTCAATTACAAGTAAAAAGGCTGTCAGGGCTATCATATTACCCTAGGAGAGGTGTCGTTGTACAGAATTACAATGCAATATATCAGTTGGAGGACAGGTCGTAACAGGAAACGTAACAGGCCGTAACAGGAAACGGGTTTTGCAGCACTCTGAAAAATTGCTTTTTATTGACGTACCATATTTTCGTGATGATCACAGCTGAGGCAGATGTGGATTCCAATTATAAACCCTGCTTTAAAACCTGATTTATTAACGATTAAAAGAATATAACACTGAGAGTCGCCTGGTGGCCTAAATTTAGTTTAGTTTAGTCAGTTTCAATATAAACCTTAATGAAGGCAATTTATTATGGAAAAAAGCTGGATTTTTTTCAGCTTTTAAAAGGCACATTCGCTGTTCTTCCATGAAGATATTATTTATTTAATATTTATTTTAAAATGTAAACAATCAAATGTCGATCCTGGGTAAAACTACTGGTGCTGACGTGTTCACTGTGTACTCTTAATGCCAATGTCAAAGTCATGGAAATAGAAATTTAGCATCAAATCTGAATCACTAGTTAAAACTTCTGTTTTAATACTGTGAACTCGGCTCGCCGTTGATTATGCAGTCTGTGAGGAAAGTTACTCATCATAGTGGACGACCAATCAAAATAGCTTAAGGTTTCCCAAGTAAGGACCAAACTGTTGCAGTGGTTGGGGAACCACTGTTTCAAACAACACAGCTGCTTCGACAAGTTCAAGATGAGGCAGCTTTTCAGACGAAAATTTAAATCTGCAATATGACCTGGACACAATCCCACCTGTGCATTATGGGCTGAAGGAATCTGGAATATAACTTGGGCACAATCCCAGCTGTGCATTATGGACTGAAGGAATCTGGAATATGACCTGGGCACAATCCCACCTGGTTTGATAAAATATCCTGTCAAATATATAGCACAATTTACCACACGTAATGGCAGATACGGTTATATACTGGGTGTTGCCACTGATATGTGCGTTGTGATCAAATTTATAGAGAATTTATTAGTTGGTTCCCCTGTCGGTAGAGAAAACTTCCTGGTTTATAACTAATGTTGCTGTACCTTTTGCTATTACTATTATAATTTTTTATTGTCGATAGCTGGAAACAGTATCAGAACAAGAAATCATTACTTGAAAATACGACCTCCAAAAGCAGACTGGTGAAGGCTGCTGTTCAATTAGACAAACATATATGAAAAAATACTTTAAACCTACATCTGAAAATAAAATTAGTACATTTGAAAGCTAATTATGACCTTTGTGTGACCGATCATGGAAGACTAATAGTTATTGAGGCTATAGGGAATACACTAATGTCTTTCCCTGTCAGTCAAACTAATCAATAAAACATGTTTCTACTGAAGCGATTCCTCTTTTCATATTGCTTCATCACCCCACCCATGTGGGGTGGCTGGATCCACCAAGCCAAGATGCACAAACACAACTGGCCAATTTATATTTAACCCATACATTCAGCAGGATTTTTGCGAAGCATTTCAGATAAGGATTACATTTCTATAACTCGAAACTCCCCTCCCAGGATTGGAACTTTCAAAATATTAATTACTGGCCCATCGCCTTATTCTAATATAGAGATAATGTGCAATATAATTTGTAAATTTGTGTTGCAGGAAAAAAAACTAAAATACACACTGCACACATTATGCCCATTAGGCCGAGCCATAAATCCAATTTGATGAAATTTTGGTTAAAAAAAAAGACCAATTGCATTATTAGGACAAGTGTCAGCATTCCAAAAAAATGACATCACTTTCCTTTTGTCTATTACTAAAACGAGAGTAAAAAACTTTTCTTTTACTCTCCTTTAACTCAGATTTTTCACCGTTAAAGTGCATTACAGAAATGCTAATGCCAACAGTTATATTTCTATTGTACATTCCTTCGACAATTTTCCATTGCAACTTATCCAACTCAGGGTCGCAGTGTATTTTGATCAGACGGTTATATTATATTAGTTTTATATATCGAGCATCATTTTAAAATAAAATACAGCCTTGATCTTTGAACATGGTTCATTAGAGCTTGTGTCTTTGTCTGCATGGTTACACATGAGAATGGGCCTTCCAGGCAGGGCATCTCTTTAGTCAGATCATCTAGGAGAAGGATAAATAATCACAGTTAATTTAACCTCCATGCGCCAGCAGTCAGTTCAGCAGGTTTGCCTGGCTTCCTCACAGACTATACGTACTCACTTATCCACACCCAGTTTCTGGAATCCCGTTATCCTCTGCAGATTTAACAAGCATTTTTTAATTTATTCACCCTCCTTTAAAAGGCTGCTTTTATAACTATCATTGCACCCCGGCCACTCCTGGGATTACTCCAGTGGCTAAACGTCTGTGGCCTAAATGTATGTGAGCGGGCATTAACTGAGAGACAGTGATTAATACAGATTTAAGAACTTCGTAGGCATGCTGGAACCAGTTATTTCAGCAATGGGTCTCGAAAAAATGTTCTCCGGTCCTTTGTGTTACTTCTCATTTCGGCTATAACACTGACAAATGAAAGGATGATTTGACTGAATGCTACATTTTCCTTAAAAAGGAAGATTGATAATACAGTAATAGTTTCTGACATTTTACTTTAAAAAGGGAAAATACAGCATGCAGGTAAAGAGAATTTTCTATTTCTGGAAGAAAAGTGGCAGAGAAGAGCTTACTTACTTCATTTTCATCTCTATATCCACATCTATTCTGTTTTTTGTGTTTGACATTAGAAACTTAGATGACAATACTAAATTTGTTATAAACTAAATCATAACTTCAGTACAAGGCTTAATTCTTTTATTCTGTGTTTTTACAGAATGCAGAAATTTAGAAAATACAAGCTAATACTTTAACGCAGACAGTTCTCAAACTATACATTTTTTAAATCAACAAAAGATGTAGGACCGTGTAGTAGAATGTAAGACCATGGCAGCAGTTGCATCCCTGGCTATGAAACAATGTTATTTTAAATTTATTTCTCATTTTATCCGGATTGAAATTGCCTGCAGCCTGTAACACTTAAATACCATACCTAGCTCCACAAACACCTGATTTCATTAAAAGTTATAAGCAAAGTTTTCTAAATGTTTAAATAATCCGATACACTTATACTTATATATATATATACTTACGTTATATCAAGGCTCATTACTGATTATACTGTGTACGAAAGGAAATTTCAATGATCAATTGATCTCATCTTTCCTGCCTTAATAATTTATTTAAAAAGATGTAAAATTCAATAATTTCATTAATCGTAAAAAAGAAGGTCAATTATGAGAAATTTTCAATCAATTATTTATCTCCAAACGGCATTATGGTGCAGCAGTATAAATTTGTGTTTGTGTTTGTGATAAAATTTCACTATATAATAGTTGCATGCTGCAGGTACATCTTACTAGAAATTTTCTACCAATTACATGTCACTCAACAGTAATAAATTGAAACCGACATTTGTCAACACCATTCATCTAATTCAAAATGTCATTCTAATTTCCTGTATGTTATAGGTTAATAAATCTACCCAGAGGAAAAATAACAAAATTTATGCTCTGCGCCTTTTTCCAAGCAAGTGATAATTCTCTCTTCGTCAGCAGATTTAACAACTAGAAGATTTGTCCAAGCATATAGACCTAAAGCGCAAATAAATGATAATAATGCTAGCGTTCATGTTTGAAAATTGCTGTTGTATTACTAGAAGAGTAAATATCAGCAGGATCACATCCGTCAACAGGTCCATGGTGTGGTACGACATTATTGTCGGTTCATTGTATACTAAGACATACGTTCTACTTCATTTTTTACAGGTGAATAATTAATTTAGCTACTATTTTACACCCAGTAAAATATATTTAAACAGTTTTACATACACACTGCGGACAACATTTAAACGTAGTACCAATTTTAGCTAATCCATCCTATTGACAATTTACGACATAGTATCTAACTACCATAATAACCCAATAATTGTAGAGGTTTTCAGACGTTCTCTGTACAACACATTCACAGGTATAAGCTTAATTTTACTGTACAGTCATATCACTAAGATAAATACTGTTTTAAATATGTTGTAAGGGAAGGCTAGCGACATACAGAAAGGACAATACCATTCATACCATCACACATTCGTGGCATTTAGGTGTGGACTGACAATATCTTCTGCCTCCAGTGTCTTTTTGGGTTGAGATCTCACTTGTGCCTCTGGGTGGACAGAGTCGAGCCTCTGCTCACACTTAAACACAGCCATGAAGGCAGTTCGGTAGTTAATATTCATCCAACCGTAAAGGATTGGGTTAGCAAAGGTAGAGCACATGGCCACAATGTGGAATATTGTGTAGAGCAGCTTAAAGTCCTTCATGTCCAGCACACTGCTATCAATGTCAGTGGCCAGCTGGAAGGCGTGAAAAGGGAGCCAGCTCACGGCAAAGACCACTACCACGGCCACCAACATCTTGGTAGTTTTCCTTCGCTTGTGATGCCGGTCGTTCCTTGCCCCCGGGCTAACGTGATTCTTCAGTTTACTCCAGATCCTGATGTAGGCGAAGGAGATGATTGACAAGGGCAGCACGTACTGAAGGAGGACTGCCGATATGCTGTAGACAGTGCCGTCTCTGTTGTTTCCAGGCCATTTCTCCGTGCACACCTGGATGGACTGCTCGGGAGAAAAATCTAAAGTTCCGTACTCTCTGAAGATGGCCAGCGGGCTGGCTAAAATGGCACTGATAGTCCATGTGATACCAATAACACCAAAGCACATATCCTTGGACATCTTGGTCTCCAGGTGATATACTATGCACCTGTGTCTGTCCAGTGCAATAATATTCAGAGTTATGGTGGAAACATGCACTGCCAGGCCCTGAGCATAGGGAAGCAGGAAACACAAAATCTGTCCAAATTTCCATTCCCCCAGCAAGGTGTAGATCAGCGTAAAAGGTAGACACAGTGTGTTGACTAGTAAATCTGCCACTGCAAGATTTGCTATAAAAAAGTTAGTAACAGTACGGAGAGTTTTGAACTTGTATACCACATAAATAACAAGGGAGTTTCCAATTACTCCTAGCAAAATAATTGTACTGTAGGCTAGAATAAGAATAACCTGTACTCCAATGATTTTTGTGCTGTCTTCCAAGCCGATGAGGGAGTTGTCATTCAATACAACTGAGGCTGTAGTGCAACACTTGGAGGAATTTAGATCTGAGTGGGAGAGTTCCTCTCGTGTTGCGTTTGATTGGCTTCTCGAATCCATCTACTCAGTGAATCTGAAAATACAGGCAACCCATATTTATTTATGGTTTAAACCATTTAAGATTCTGCATAACAGTTAAAAATATAGATAATCTATTCGAGTGTTTTAAAAATATCATTGAGAAGCATTGTTTCGAGCATTTTTATATGTATTACGTATATTATGTAGATAGGCACTGATTTCTCCAAGTGTTTCTCCACGATAGCATCTTGCGTTTTGCTGGAAACGTTATAGTGTTGTTTAACCAAAACAGGTGCTACGTGTACGTAATTTTATCTATCTAGGATAATCACAGAATTCGCGCAAATACGGTTTTTACTATCTGAATCTGAATCTGAAGTCTGAATAAATGGCCCACATGAAACTTAATTACAAAGAATTTAAAGCGGCGAGGATTTGCAAATGTAACTCGCCTTAGACGATACGACAAAATCCAATTATTTAATGCTTAAACATCTCATTTCACATTCGATGAAATTGAATCTGAATTTGGTTAAAACAACTCCAACCTATTTTAGAGTTAAAAATCTATCTTCAAATTGCCTACAACAAATAATCTTTGGCTAAAGAGACGTGATTGTATGAGTTGCATTGCTCGTATCTCAGAGGTCTTCCCATTTAAAATTTTACGCACGTATGATAATTCGAATGTAATGTAATTTATCATCCAATTAAACTAAAAGACATATAAAAACGGTCGCCGTTTACTTACCAATGTGCGTTGTTTTTTAGGAAAGTGTGGTATAAAAATAAAACGCATAGTTTTCTATTATTGTGTTTAAATTAAGGTCATAGGACAGTCTCCTCTCCCACATTTTTTTTATATTTCTGCGAAGAAAATAACAGGAGCACCCATCTCGACACCCCAGTTAGCGGAGATCCAATGATACTGAATCTTCAGTAAATCCTGCAAGTTTATACAAAGCGCCAGTGGGACTGGGGGTGCGGATCAGTCAGACCTAGACGCCCTCGTATAGGAGTGTGTTTCAGTGCACGATAGTTTATACAATGTGCTCTGAGTTTTAAGTTAATTAAGGGATTGGATGTGTACAGTAGTCAAATCGATACGGTGAATTCGACGTTTACTAAATTACAGTTTAAATTATTTTTATTTGTTTTTACAATGATTTAATGATACAGTTATGTTTCCCACATTCACTGGACATATCCCAGCTAAAATGGTGTACATTCTGGCTTACATTTTTCAATCTAAATTAGATTTAACAAATATTGCCTTCACAAATATTGTTCACAAATTGTTTGTTTTAGCATTATTAGCATGCATAATCTCTTCCAAATGTGCAGAATTCCTCCTGTTTTCATTATCTCCGATTATTACCGTCGCTCACTTACAAGAACATACACAAAACTACGCGTATTCTTAAAATAATTATTTCAGTATGCCAGTCGTATGGTCGTATGTTTGAGAGGGGGAAATGTTGTGTTCGGGAAGCACAGTTTGTGACATTTGTTTCAGTCGATGAGGTGAAAGTTGATAAACAAGTTAAAAGAAAACGCTCACACACCGACTGCACATTTTAACTACGGTCCTCAGCATCCTGGATTGACCAAATCAATTTGTAGAGTGATGATAAACCGAGGTGACTCCCTGTTCGGATCCAGGTGCTGGCAGCACAGCGGATGCACAGGAGTGCGGTGGAGTAATGTGAGAGGGCGGGAGGAGTAATCCTTTATCGTCTGCTTTACAATAACCTTTTCCCAGCCAATAGGTTTATTTTAGTGTACTGCTGGTATGGAGTAGAGAGAGGTTGCATTGACTCAGACGGATTTTTACAGCCAAGTATTTACTCCGCCTGTATTTACTCCACCGGTGTTCTTTCCTGAATCGTTGTGTGAAAAACCTGTTTTTCTTATGGTATTGTATTCACTCTTCATCACTGTTTTAAGATATATATATTTGGAACTTATGCTTGAAATGTGCTTTGACCCATTCACAATAATTTTTTCTCAGATACAAGAATATATTATATTTCGTCACCTAGCAATACAGGGGGGGAATATAGCAAGGTGACAGCTCTGGTAATCGAATGCATTTGGACCAGCAGACGCTGTGATTCATTGTGATGTTATTTCCTCCTTTCACAAGAAAGCAAATTACCTTTTCCCTTTGTTGATTCTGAACAAAATGTGGTCCTGGTTCATGAGCATACAAAAAAAAACAAAAAACCTTTTGTGTATGTTTGGTGTAAAGCCCTAATTTCTCCCTACATTTTTCCTTACTGCATCAAAATAGGCGATTACAGGATGTAGTCTGTTCTTACATAGGTTGTACATGCCCCATTACCATTAACACAATCAATACATAGTCCTATCATGCTTAGCAGGGACGTCATCTCCTACTCCTTTTCTCTTTTTCTATACATCAGAGATTAATTTCAGCCAAAACAGCTGGCAATTAAAATTAATTTATCTAAGACAAATAGGGACATATTTGATGCAATGATTTTTTTTTAAGTTGAAAACAATATTGCTAAGACTTCCATTTCTAAATCACCTGCCTTGTGTTAGCTTACAAAATAAGCAGAAGCGGTGGATGCTTTCTGTTGGGTGTTTTGAAATTTGTGGAAGTTTAAACAGCTTAGATATTTTTTCTCTAAATAATACATGAATGTTCAGAGTGGCAAGAGCTGTCACTTCACCACAAGAAGGCCTACCCCTGTTAGTCTTGTCCTGGTGGTAGTGGGTGGGAAGTCTCAGGTCACCTTCATGGCCTTGTGTCCAACCCTCGTTCACAACACATTTTAGTATTTGTATGCTGCCGTGTTCTCCTTGTCCTAACCTTGCTTGTCAGTTCCTGGCCATATTTTTGGCAATATGTTGCTTTGTCTCTGGTTTTTCGTCTCCTTTTTTCAGTTACCTGAATCCCATGGCCATTGTCCTTCTATATGGTTTTTAAAACAGCCAACAGGAATGAAGCAAGACCCAGAGGAGGTTATGGGTCGGTTATGGAGGGGTTGTATATTAAACTTGTTACTTCTATATTCTGCCTGTTAGGATGAAAAGACGGGCGTGTGTATAGGTCTTGCAAATTTAAACAGTTCTTTTGCCAATTAAAATTGTGAGGTAAACTTTGTTCAATTTCACAATTCTACAATCTGGTTAACGTACATTTAGTATATATTTGCATAGGAAAGAATGCCCTGCATTGATTGTCTTTTATGTAAACACAATTTTCCAGCCAACACCCTCAAATAACCAGCCTCAAATAACAACATAAATTTTGAAATATTAATAGAATTTCTCAAAAGAAAAAAATGTGTGAATCAGTCCTGAGTATTTCTCAATCAATCAATCAATTTATTTTTATAAAGCGCTTTTCACATGTTCCCATGTCACAAAGATGCTTTACATACAGAGAAATACAATATGTCCCAAGCCTGACCCCCAAAAAGCTAGCCAGTGGCAACAGTGGGAAGGAAAAACTCCCTAGGCTGGCAGGAAGAAACCTTGAGAGGAACCCAGCTTAATGGTGCCGCTGGCCGGCACAAGAACCATATTTTTTGATGCTTTCCAGTTGAGGAGTTCCAAGATATTGTAATATAGAGATTGAGAGCCAGGATTAACTGTAACTGTATTTCTTCTTTTCTCCTCCCAAATCTACTGCAGAAATCTATTACAAGCTTACATCTGGCACCAGCCGACTTTGCATGGCGACGTTTCCCCGCTGGGTATATTTCCATAATAAAACCTTTGTACAATTTTTCTGAAATGTGTCACTTACAGTTAATCATGGCTCTCATGTGTCCAAGAAGTCACGGGTGGGCTAAACAGTTTCACTCACTAAGACAAATCCAAATCTCTCTGTATTCATTTTTATAGTACTGTTTAATATTTAGCCTCTTGCCCTTAAATCATTTTCCAGCCTGCCAGTGTAATGCTGTAATAAAACTGTAACCTTGAAAAAACACCTACAGTTGCTTGAGTGGCCAGCTTTTGAGCTTGAGCTGTAAATTTAACTTTATTCCCAATTTATACAGGACTCCAGATTTTTTCATGGTTTCTGCCAAACCTGGCATAACTGCCTTTTCTCCACCACAACAAAGAGCATAAAATATGAGAAAAAGGATGATTGAAATTTCAAAGAAACATTTTGGAGGCAGTCCTTACAAAAACAGATTTCATTCAAAATTATTCCAAGGAATGCATGTACACCCTTCCTCAAATCATATTATCTATCTATCTCAGGGTGTACGGGAACTAGTATTTCCTTATAACTAATTATAAGATACCATTTAGAATTACACAGACTCTTACTAAAAGCATTCTTTCATCTGACTGGCTCAGCACAAAATACATGGCAAGATCAGACTGCTGAGGGTGCAAAGACATGTCATGAAAATGTAATTGAATTCACTGATTTGGAAAGGAACCCTGCAAGTATAGCAGAATTGCTGCCAGTGACTGACTGATCTACATTTCCACTAGTCCCACAGACCACGCCGAGCTGATTGCATGTAAAATGCATGTATGCATTGATTTGATTGTGAATACATGGTTTTTTTAAAGTTTTTTTTTTTAAGTTCATTATTTATTTCTATTTTGAGAGCAGAAGAAAGGTTAGGTTGGCCATATGTGGACAGGACTCAGACACCAATCTGACAGCAGTTTTATTGCTGTGTTATTTTGGTTTATGATTACAATGCTAAAGATTTGTAGTTTTATGTATCAACAGCCTTAACTGGAAAAATAACCGGCTGGGCAAGTCACTATCCCTCAGTGTTACACAGAACATCACTGACTCCTGTCCCTTTGACGATGTACGGGCCTGGATAACCGTGCTGCAGCGTCACTGTTGTTGTCTGCAGTTTAATGGCACAGTAGGATGTACAGCAGCATCTCCTTTTCAGAGACTATAAATGCAGGAGATTACCAGCTGAACTGCCATGAGGTGTAATGCTGGTTTGGAGTACGATGTTCAGTGACATTTAGACAATATATGCCTTAAAATAATAAGGACCTGAGATTTTGATTTCAGGCTCCTACTTAAGTAATACTGTTGGGGTTCTGTTGCTGAGTTCAGCCTTATTTGATATGAATGGGCTTTCAGCAGGAAAGATGGTGGAGACCCTACTCAACTTACTGGATGACCTAATCTTTGCTTTTTCATGAATGTGACAGTGTTCTTGTTCCCGTGTTTTGCTTAGAAAACACAGATATCTCTACACTGTTGGATGTTTCCACTAAATAGGCACGTTTCAAGGAGTTTTTGAATTTACCCACATGACAGAATCGAGATGGATGTACTGCCTTTAAAAGCGTGCAGGTGTGATGCATGCGGAGTACTAAGGTCTGAAATGGAGACAGGGTACACTGAGTTGGGTGGTGATGCTGAAGATGGGGGCTGGCTTAGGCACATTTACAATCATCACAATTTACAGCTATTGAGAGGAGAACGAAAGGGACTTATTTAAAAAAATCCATTAATTTTTTTCTAGAACTCCCCTAAATTCCATCCCCTTACATTCATCCCATTTTAAATCAGCTTTCCCTGTCGAGAATAGCAAACGACAGGAAAGGTTAAACTACACTTTCCCCCGGAGAAAGATTCCAGCTTCTCCTCATGGATTCCTGTGGGTGTGGTCTTCGCTCATGGAACCTTGCTTCAATAGGAGAGAGCCATATTATATATAAGCCATAGAGCTATATTTACAGAAAGCCTCCCTATACTTTTACAGCTTTACATACTTTTACATACTAATGGCTGTAAAATCTGTAATTTGACTTAAAAAAGGACTTTTTATGAAGGATGATTTTACATGATTGTTTTTCAAATGGACAGAACCCGGTTTTGAGGAAATGTATTAGTAATAACACACTTGGACACTTGGACAGATGGAAGTGGATTTGTTATTTTAGTCAGAGGGTTTGCACTGAGTGGAGGCAGGGATACCCTTTGCTATTTTTGTGTCAATGTAAGTAGGTGCAACTCAATTAGACTGATGATCTATTCTAACAAGCCATTCTCTTATGAGCTATTCTGATGAGCCATTCTCGGATGCATTATTCTGACGAGCCATTCTCTTATGAGCTGTTCTGATGAGCCATTCTCTTATAAGCTATTCTTATGAGCCATTCTCTTATGATCTATTCTAACAAGCCATTCTCTTATGCATTATTATAACAAGCCATTCTCTTATGCATTATTCTAACGAGCCATTCTCTTATGAGCTATTCTGATGAGCCATTCACTTATGAGCTATTCTGACGAGCCATTCACTTATGCATTATTCTGATGAGCCATTGTCTTATGAGCTTTTCTGATGAGTCATTCTCTTATGCATTATTCTGACGAGCAAATCTCTTCTGCATTATTCGGACGTGCCATTGTCTTATGAGCTATTCTGACGAGCCATTCTCTTATGCATTATTCTAACGAGCATTCTCTTATGAGCTATTCTGATGAGCCTTTCTCTTATGAGCTATTCTGACGAGCCATTCTCTTATGAGCTATTCTAACGAGCCATTCTCATATGCGTTATTCTGACGAGCCATTCTCTTATGAGCTATTCTGATGAGCCATTCTCATATGCGTTATTCTGACGAGCCATTCTCTTATGAGCTATTCTGATGAGCCATTGTCTTCTGAACTATTCTAACGAGTCATTCTCTTATGCGTTATTCTGACGAGCCATTCTTTTATGAGCTATTTTGACAATGCTGTTGCAAAATTAATCTTCAGGGATCTTTTTTGATGATCATAATCTATGCAAACACTGGCACAATTCATTATGTGAGGCAATATGTTGTGTATCCAGTCTGTTGTAGCAAATTCCTCTGCCATATCGAAAATAGCAGTTTGTCACGCTGCAAATGCATTTTTTCTTAAAGGAGAAAACATAGGTTGGTCTGATTGGCTATTTTGTAATTACACCCTTACCACAGTTACATGCATATTCCTAATTGAAACCAACCCTTTTGGCAATCACGCCGTCACCTGTGTGATTATAACATGCATTTAAAATCACAACAACAGATTGGACACGCACACAAGTCTATGGAGTCACTGATAAAGCAGGAAAAAAATCTGTACTTTTATGGCACATTTTGTGTTTGCAATACGCAGTCTGTATTTGTGTTTGAAACATGCAATCTGTATTTGTGTTTGCAATATGCATTTTGTATTTGTAAATATGCAGTCGGTATTTCTGATCATGATCATGCTTGTGACACGAAAACTTCAATCTGGTTTTGGTTTGTAGGAGAATCGTTCTTCACACTTTTCCTACGACTGCAAAATGAATTACAAACCCCATTTTTCAAGACATGCCAAAAGAATTCAGAACTCAGAACTTTCATAACCTGTATGGGTTTCATATCCCAACGATTGGAGAAATTGCAGAGGATGTCTAACCAATCAGAAACCATGGATGCTCATTTCCCAGAGGTCTCTTTTAACGGCCATTCATTATGCTGTCATCATCATCATCATCATCATCATCATCATCATCATCATCATCATCATCATGAGCCAGGAATTCAATGTCATCTAAGCAGTCTCAAATAATCCGATGGTCAAATAGCTTCCATGTGCTGTATTTCTCAGGGCTCCACCCTCACAGGCAGGCCATCTTAAGTACAGGCGTTGTTGTTCACTGAGAAACCAAATACATATCCCCAAAAGGGTCACAGGTGCTAATGTTTTCCTGTAGTCATGGGGATAATTGGTTTGCAGGTAACGGGAGGATGGTGTCACCCTCTTCACCGGTGCCGGCTTGAATATTCAACAGCTGACATCGCCCAAATTATTTCAATGCCTTGAAATTGGGCCTGGAAAGCCATTTAAATTAATATAATAAGGAATTTCAAACATAGAAACAGTTATTTTAAGTTATTTACATTAAAATGCTGCATGTCATATTAAATAAATGTCTTACATTATCTACTGTATCTACACCTAATTCTGGAGTATGGAGGTTATGGTCACAGTGGTGGCTGAAGATGGACAGATGTCACTCATCTAAAAGCCAAGTACATTAATTTACACCGGTGGCTCCCTCTAATATGTTTTTGTTTGTTTGCAATTCTCATCTTAAAGGTTGAATGTGAGCTGGGAGACAAACACCAGGGCAATTATGTGTGAGCAGAGCAGCTATCTCTGTGGGGAATTTGTGGTCCCAGAATCATGAAAAATACATGTAGGTAAAGCTTGACAAATATCAAGGATGGTGGACCACCACAGTCTCACTGCTGAGACAAAGACCTCACGTGTCTTGTTAAACATGGGAATTCTGCCTCCTTGTGATGGCTGTAAAGGCCCTCCATGAATATTATGAATATTTTAATAAAATGTTTTACTAATAATCGTAATTGCACCAATTTCAACCCCAGTTTTTAACTTTACACATACAGACATTAAGTTACAGTATACAGTATTATGCTGCATTACAGTACATCAATCAATCGATCTCTGCCATCTGGACTTCAGCTGTTCGCTGTTTTATTTTATTATCGCTTTCTCTGTCTATGACTTTAGATTTATACACAAGACTGACAAGCCTTTTCGAGTAAACCTAGGGTTAATTTTGCAACAACAGCTTCAACTTACTGTTGTCTTTTTACAAGCAATTACAGCCTGAAATTTAATTATCTGGAAATGGGCTATAAGCATTTATTACAATTTAGCTGTGTAGCAGACACTTTTATGAAAAGCAACTTAAGAGTTCTTCACTTATCCACATGGATAAGGATGCCAGTGGAGTGAGACTTGGACCAGCAACCTTTTTATTGTAAGCTAGTCACCTTAACCATTACACTACAAAGTTTAGGACCTGTATTTCAATCTTTGCTATCACTCTCAATGAGAATACCAATCTCACTCAAACTGTTTTTTTTTTGCCTGATTCTAATCAGTGGTTGTTTATCTGTTTACATTACTATTACTTATGCCCAGTCAGCTAAAACTCACATGTCAAGTCATTAAAAAAAAACTCTTTCAGCTATATAATAATAGTCTTGCAATTGTCTCTTCTCCAGGTACCCAATGAAGCCCTGTGGAATCCATGGCCATGGTGATTAACATGTCATGATCTCTAACCTTCCTTTGAGCAAGCCAACATAGAAACCTCCTCACACACTTTCTATTCTCGGTTAATGACCCTAATTACTCCGATAGGCATCCTTGTGATCCTTAGGTGTGATCCTCATCTTCACAAGCTGGTGTATCTCAGTGTCTTCCCTACCCTGAAGGTGAGAGAGAATTACAACGACCTATAGCAGCAGGATCGATTTGTGGCATCTGTCACTTTACAACCAAACCCCTTTCTTAGCAGCCTAGGGGGTGTTGACAGAAAAAAAACATGTCCTAGCATGATTCAAGTCTTGTGGAACATCCTGTTAGTTTAAGGCCTTACTTTCTAAACTTAATTTCCAACATCGTGCACATAAATATTTTGGAAATCGTTATCGCTACAGATGTAATGGTTTTCAATGGTTTACACTTGAACACATGTTTAAAAGAAATGTTCGAAAAAAAAATAAAGAGAGGGTACTTTCCTGTAAATGGATCTTTTTTTATTCCTTTACACAGCAAACACATTTTCCATTAAAGCTCTCAAGCTCCATTCAGCTAAATATATAAGTGGCCCCTAATGTTGCACTGTTAGCTAGCAAGCTAACAAGCTTTACTCTGTGATAAAAATAAATAAATAAATAAATAAATAAAAACACAGTCTAAGCCATTTTCCCAGCAGTAGCAAGCATTTTATTCTCTTTTAGAATACATCTGGAAAATGACACTAAATAGAGCTCAGTTTTCCATTCACGATGAGCTTGCATGGTGACATTGTATTTTACAATGATGTGATGGGTCACTGCAGAGTGAAGATAAGCAGATCCTGCTTTTGAGCAGCTTGTGTGAAAGCTTTGCAAGCCAGAGAAGTAATGGCACGGACGTCACTCAGTGTGAGGGAATGGAGTTCACGTGGAAAGCCACTCCGAAATCGCCTTTTAGTGAACAGAAGAAGCAATATGTTCAAAATTGCAGAATATTTTTTTAATTGTAGCAATGAGGTCTTTAAAAAGTCATTATGCATGCAAATACTACTAAATTATTTGTACAGAAAATACAAGGTTCTATAACAAATTTTAATCTTTGTCACCACATGTACTTGTCCATCCACAGTATAAATTCTGTGCAAAAAATCTGTCGTAACATTTAAATTCAGTGTTATTTAGGTCCTTTTAATAAAGAGACAACATATTCTGTGTCTTCTAAACAGATATTTCAATGCTAAGCACCACAGTTTTTAAACACTTCAAAGGTCAGCGTCCCTTTCTCTGCGACAACACTGAAGAAGTATAGCCAGGTCAATTTCTTTATCCCTCAGGATTATATTCAATTAGTATTCATGAGGAGAATCTTCAAAGGCTGTCTATTATGTAAGCCATGTAAGCCAATGCTTGTCACTCATAGATGCACACCTTTACTTTGGATGCCCAATGACTATTGATAGCATGATGTCTGTGCAAAGACATTAAAACATTTAACCTTCAAATCAAACAATTAATGCAAAAACACTATTACAATATAAACGCCTCCACAAATTCCACGCAGGCTAAAACTTCACAGCTCATAACTGACTCTGGTCTAGTCATGTAATGTCTGCAGCCTCACACACACCCAAGTCAAGCCCACTGAACAGAAAAGCACTGACTACACAGTAGTTTACTCTTTCTCCGGTAGCAGGTCTACTTGGCAATCTTGCTAGGCTAAATTACCATCCCAAACTGCTCCAGCTCTAGCACGTGCATAACTGAGCCTCCCAGCTATCTGCTACACCAGGTATCATGGCCAGATCACCAGTTTAAAATGCTAAAGCTACAAGCTGCCAAAACATGCGTGTAAGAAACCCAGCCTGTTACCTCCACTTGCTCTCTCCCTGTCAGTCCCTGACTTGTGCAGGCAAACCTTAAATTTGAGTAAAAATACACTACAACTGATGGCGTGAAAACATTGAGTCGGAATAATTCATCATTGCCTAACTGTTATCCATAACGTTTTTATCATTCTGAGAGCAGAGCTCTGACAGCCATTTGGCTGTCTCCGCGTGATCAGGCCATTAATCACATCACTTCGCCTCCTGACCCCGCTTCCCTTTACAGTGGAAATATTAAGGAGCTGGTGGTGCGTGAGTAGTGATTCATTGCATTATTTATTAGCTTATCAGACTCCGCTATGGGTGTGTGTGTGTCGTTTTTTCGTAGTTTATGTATGTTCGTTTGTTGTAATAAGATGATTTGGACTTCTTGCTTCTCATTCTGAGAGGAATAGTAAGGCGAACCAAGCTGTGTCAGTGACTGCTCACACACTTGGACTTTTAAGAACAGGATTCATTTTATTGTAACATTGTATATTGTTTTATACATGGTACCCTCTTGTATTGAAACATTTACCACCTAAAAACTGAATTTCTTCATAAAATCTTCATAACATCATTATCTAAGAAGATTTAGTTTATGTCTTTACATGGCTTGTAAATGTTCATCTAAGAAGATTTAGTTTATATCTCAACATGGCTTGTACATTTGAACCTAAGGAGATTTAGTTTATATTTCAACATGGCTTGTAAGTTTTCCATAATGTATTTGCATATTCCTTCTGGGGAATCAAAACTTCTTTCATGCCTGGAGGTGACAGCCGAGTTCTTAAGCTGTTTCTGAATCAATATGTCGGAGCTATTGACTTACATCGGAGTGCCAGGGAGGCGGGGGCTGAAAAGTGTTTTGGTTTAAAACTGTAATTGCTGAAAGTAATGATGCTGCCTAAATATGTTAATTGTCTATTAAATTTCCATAAAATACAGATCTTAACCGGAGTTAAAAGGTCATCAGGTCACCCGAGCACAGTGCTTACGCTGAATTGATTAAGCCTTCCATGAATAAGGTACTTCCTGTAATTTCAGATTTGAGATTTGAGGCAGCCAAGGTATTGAAATACTTCAGAATGATAGATTTATTGGTCATTAACTCAAACTAGAAATTTTGTCTCTCCAATCCTTGAATTCCACCATAAAGCAGGACAGAAACATGATTGACAGGGTAATAAGGTGTGACGAATTGCAAGTGGCTGAGGTAATTATGTCACATATATATTGTGCCCCCCAAAATTGGTAAACTTCCTCATTTAGGCTAATAGCTCAAAAGGATCTCACCATCATGCCTGTGAAAAAGCCCTTCAGTGTGGAAT
Organism: Hiodon alosoides; assembly: GCA_025775065.1. NCBI lineage: Eukaryota > Metazoa > Chordata > Actinopteri > Hiodontiformes > Hiodontidae > Hiodon > Hiodon alosoides. Next base: position 23,705 of record JAOYSI010010258.1, read on the forward strand.
AATGTATAGCATTTGAATTTATCTTTTAAGTGCACATTTAAGAGGCAATTTAACTATGATAAACCAACAAATAATTAAAATAATAATGACAAAACTGGTGTCACACTGTAATTCCCTAGCGCTGGATTCATTTTCTGTGCTGAAGGATGGAGGGCTTATAGACACCTAATCACCCAAAAATATAATCAGTTCTGTAAATCATTACAGCCTACACACAGAGGATGGTCGTCAGTGGGCTATGCTCCTTTACGGAACCATACACAATAGGTTTAAAGTTCAGTGACACAAGCTAAACTCTGCATTAAGTGTTAAACCCTGCCAACCTAACTCCCTAACCCTAACTCTGCAGTAATAACAAATGCTTTTAGTAGAAAACATGACTGTATAAAAGTATTCCTGTGCAGAGGTCATGCACTGAATTTATCCTGTGATTAAATTGGATTTGTATTAGATATACTGCAGCAGACTAACCCACAAAATTCAGCAGCAGTTTCTGTCGTAAATGATGAACATAGCAATATACTTCTAGATCAAATGAATGCTATTCATTGTGGTTATTACTCTACCTTCAAAGAATAATAGTATAATACATCTGTAAGTTGTAAATCCATCACAAAAAGGTCAAAGGGCTTTCTTTTCAAGCACTGATGGAAAACCCTATGTCACATATAATTAACCTTAACTTTGTGCTTGCTTCAGAGAGCAGTAGAGCAGCATTATTTGAATGGAAAATGATTAAGTGCCACTGTTGTCCATTTCCAGTGTTTAGCTAGTTAATTAAATGAATGCACCATGGGCTCTATCTAGTGGCAGGAGTCAGTGCTGTCACCATTGACATTTATTTAAATATCGAATAGCTGGAATGTAAGGTACTTTGGTAGGAGGCTATACTGGTTTGAAAATTCGGATTCCGGTCCAGCCTTGGTAGAAAAAAAGTGAATCAGTGAATTCCTAACATCCCCTCCCACATACACAACAAAAAGCCCAAAATGGGTTTTTTTGTAATTTTTTATAAAACATGATCCAAAACCTAAACAAACCATGTGAACACAGGGAAAAAGCTTTGTGTTAATGGACTCCACAGTTTAGAAAATAAGAGAGCAGACAGCTGTGTCCTAAATCTACTACAACAAATAAATAAAACTGAGCTATCACAATTCAAAACAGGACAAAGATCCTATTTAAGTTAGAACCAAAATAATTTGAAGAATATGAGGAGTGAGATATTACATTTGTTTTATATTTATTATCACAAAGTTTTCATTTAACTGGAGGGAGCCCGAAACAACACCCATTTTATTAATAATGAGTCTTCTGTAAAAACAAAGGCCTAGATTTTTAGACAATGGAATCTCAATGTAGAAAGTTTTAACCCTGGTATCTGGTTTAGGACAGACCTGGAACTCAAGAGTTAAATTAATTCACTAAACAGCCTCAACATATAAGGAACACTCACATGTTTAACCAATAGAAGTGTATGTAACAGATACCACTTTAATCCCAATTTGAAAACAAATGCTGCCTAAATAACATTAGGTCTGACTTCTAATAGACAGTTCACAGATAAGCATCAAGACAACTTCGAATAATAAATGTATGCAGCAATTAATTGTAACAAAAACGGGCTCTAGTAACTAGATGTGAGCTTGCCTTTGCTGTCGAAACGGAACTGGAAAGGCACATCTCACTGTAAGATTATGCCCTTTTACAAACAAAATTAAGGACTGACCGTAAATAAGGGTGTCAAAATTTGGGTTTTGTTCCATCCATCAGCTTGCACTTTAATTTGTGTCCATTACATTAGCATCTCTATCGCTGTATAGAAGCTACTTACTGTGCACTCCTGAGATCCAAATTTACCATTTAACCAGCCGACCCTCAAATAGTACATACTGCTCATCTATAAATCTAGCCCTCACAGGACTGAGGAGGAAGCACCAATTCAGAACAACTGTCAGCATCATACATCAGAAAGCATTCAAACTAAATATTTAGTCTTGCATTTTGTACACATTAGCCTATGATCAAATTAAATTAATTTTCTTTTTGAATAGTGCTGACCACATCCATAGGTACGGGCTTCCTACATTCAAGCCTGAAACGCCTGGGATGTTCCCAAGGTCTTGCTATTTTTAAAAATAGTTCTTCTATTAAGACTTTAATAAATATGGACTATGTAGGAAAGTAATGTGTAAATATGGGTATTTTGGTGTTATATATTAAGTGGCTAGAGAAAGATGACATTTCTGATTTTATTTTTATGTAAATTTTTTAATCATATTTGATCACTTGATTTGCATTTTAACAGGTGTATTTGAAGAAATCTATAGCTGTATTCAACCGAAACAAATCCTGCATTGTGTACAAAATGCTTTCGTTGAACATATATATAGTTGTAAATCTTTTACTACCTAGGGCATCACATAAAAAACTTCCAAAAAAAATCCAACAAATCTTTTACTCGAGTAATATCCAAATTCAATTATTAAATATATATAGATAAAAAATAATAACACCTTTCCATTACACAAATGAGAATGACTTATATATGCATACTAAAATTGTTCATGTAAAAACAATGTTTAAACTGTCTATATTTAAATTTTGTTATTAAGGTTTTCTTAAATTTTAAATAGAACTCTGTTGGAGAAGAAGGTAAGATATTATAAATGTAGAGCTAGCAAATTACATTTTAAAACAATTTTGAATGTTTGAATTTAAATGGCCCAGGAATACTGTGCAACTAAAGTGTAGTTTTGAATTAAGTAACATCTTACTTTAATTTCATCAATTCAACTAGCACAGAATTGAACTTGCCAGTAGGGTTCAAAAAGTGATGTATATACATATACATAAATCGTCAAATTAAACAACACCGACAGAAAAAAACCCACAAAAAGAAAAATATTTAGCCATCATGCATAGCTAAGTTTAAAAAAAGGTTGACTGGTTAGAGATGTAGATCCTTTGCCCATTACTACTAGCTAGGGGTAGGGGAGGGGACAGTGGGTAGCCAGCACAAGGGAAGGTCTGACATCCGTAGGACATCCGCCCGTTACCAGAGGACATGCCCGGGGGAGACAGGCTGCCAGGGGAGCCCGAGCCGTGAAACGTGAAATCTATGGAAGAAAGACAAAAACAAAAAAGAATGAAACAAATGCAAGCGTTTAAATCTCCACCATACACAGCGGTGAAAGGTGGAGATGTGTCTCTAGGCTTTAACAGTGATTTCATCATGCAGCTGGCTTTAATGAGGGCATTGTGAAGCCAGACAACCTCAAAGCATATAAGCACACTGAAAAACATGTTTTTATTTTCAAAGTAAATTCATGCTTGAGACATTATGTGTGAGAAAAAAACATAGGAAATATGGTACGGGAGGACACATATGTCAATGTAAAAAATAAAAGACAATACATTACTGAATGTGTCAAAAAAGGGTAATAAAGAGTGAGAGTAGTCTTGGCAAATTATGTGGTGAGGGATGTTAAGGTGAATTCTCGGAAGCCGTTCATGGACGGTGAATTTATTAAAGACCGAAATAATTAATGTGTCTGAGGCTGTATGTGTCCTGAGCAGAGAAACGTTTTCAGCAAACACACCAGAGCATGCGGGTGAAAAGCTGCTCTGTGAGGAAGGCCAGGCAGTGCCTACTCCGTCAAGCTCCATGAGAGCCTCGGCTTGGTTGATAGTGCGCAGCTGCCAATATTTGGTGTCGACAATGGCTTCCAAGTTGTGGAGGAACTGCTAAGCTTGTGTACATTGTGCGGTAGAACAACAGTGAGTGGGACTTTATCAAAAACTAGAGCACGCTGGGCTACAGTAGAAATCTTTAGCAGGCTTAACAGATGGAGCTCTAGCAATGATTGTAAAAAAGCACGGGTAGGTAGCAACCAGTCGTATTACACTATGTCTTTCACCAGCGGACACTGTGCAGTAAATCTGCAAAGCTCAACAACCTTATGTTCGTTGTTGTGAAATGTGTAAAGGACATGCTCTCCAGAGACTAGCCGAACAGACAGTTTTCTGCTTTCTTGGAGTTAGTACATTCCACAATTGTAGTACATAATTGAGCTAGCGTTAACTAAACAGGGGCACCGTTTTAAAGAGATTCTTTGAGTTTGAGTGAGATTTGTTTGGATGATCTTGCTCTCCTTCTTCATATCAAATAAGAGTTGAATAACCTAAACCTGAAACTACAGGGTCCCGGGCAGCTTTTGACAACAATGTTTGATGATGTCAGAGCATTCACAACTGGAAAGATCAGACTCCCAGAATAATCTCATTTTTCAGCAAAGGCACTTTTGCAAAATACAGTTCAGTGGTGATAAACTTTACCTGTTTTGACCTTGAAGAAAGCCCAAGGAGATATAGAGTCATACAGTGCAAGCAGCCACTGCCATTTTCCCCACAGCTTTACAAAGGCTTCAGAAAAACTATGGCACTGTTCGGCAGTATACATTAGCAAGAAATTATTTTACAGTATGAATATAAGTCAAAATACAGAACAAAATGTATCTGATACACACCTTACAGCAAACCCGAAGGTTTCAAACCTGTCATTGAGGCCAAACATCAATAGACTCAAACATACTGAAATACCATCTTCTGTGATGTCATGCCCTACATTAGGATTTCAGGTTTGACATTGGCCCCCATGTAAATTGAGTTTGAGACCCCTGAATTAAATTGTAACTCTAACAGGACGAAACTTCCTGTTTTGTGAGACTAGTATTTATGCTACTGAAATCTGACCTAGCAGAATACATTTTTTTCAAGGCAAAATGATAAAACACAGCTCAAATTTTGTTACCTAGCTACTATGGCTTATCCATTTATTGGTAAAAGTCAAGGCATTTCTTGACTCTGCGGGAATTAATTAATTCTACAGGAACTCTCAAGTTACAATAAAATTTGCTTACCTTGAAATTCTTTCCACTCTTATTTCTGAGGAACCCTGAAGAAACTAACATCTGCTCAATATTAAGGCAACAAAAAAATGCTAACAATCTAAAACTGTATTTCCTTTACCACTATAACAAGCCTTAGAATTATTCATATATCTATTGGGAATCCCTGCCTAACCATGTTTATAAAGTAAATTGCAGTATATAGCTTCAATTTTAAACAAACAAATCTGAACAATATGATTGAGTATCTCAATATAAATATTCTGCAATCCCATAACGCACTAACCTAAATTCCAGAGTGCATTCTGCGCAGCTAGCTCTTTAGCATCTTCGAGAACAGTACAGCCTTTGTCAGGCATGAAGCTTCTGCGTGTGCTTGTGATGACTACTTTGTAGATCAGCAGCAGTTTTCCGTCCTGGCTAGTAGTGGAGTACAGGTAATACTCAGGGAGGGACCAGTCGTTCTTGTTGCAGTAGTACTCCAGATGGGTGACAGCGGAAGAGAACTGACTGGGTTTCAGTGAATGCATGCTGACAGGTATGAGGCTGGACCCTGGGAAAAAGGGGTACATGCACCTCTCTAGGTCAGGAGCATATGAAGTGTTGACCCTGGCAGGGAGGCTGAACGGTCTGGCCTGGGTTCCCTGACTGCCCTCCTCTTTGCTCTGGAACAGATAGACATCCCCAAAGGAGCCTCCATGTCCTCTCTGACTGAACCTACGGATGCCCTCTCTGCTGACGGGCTTTGCCAGAGTCACTTCAACGCAGGCTCCGTCAATGGCCTTCCCGTTCATGACGCGCAGGGCTGAGATGGCATCCTGCCGGCTATAGAAGTGCACAAAGGCGTAATCTGTGAGTTTCTTCACTCGCTCCACGGCGCCAGGCTTAAATTTACTGAATTCATTCCAGATTGTGTCCTCTGTTGTAGATATCATAAGGTTTCGAACGTATAAGACCCTGACTCGCTGCATTGTCTCTTCATCTACGTCCTTCTCCGGCTCAGCCCAGTCCACCTGGATAGCCTGCCCCCAAAGTTGGAACGTGCCTGGAAAAGGAAAGGTTCCACAAACAGAGGCGTTAGACATTAATCTCCCAAAACCTGTTTGATTTGTGCTTGCTCAAGTGAATGAAATTAATACTTTTGAAATAAAAATAAATTTTAAAAAAAAAGTTAAAAGTTAACAATTGATAAATATTTAAAAAAAATTTTAATTTAAAAATTTTTAAAATAATAATATATAGTGTTTATTTTTTGTTCAAAGGCCAAAGAAAGGCCTTTTTGGGTCCAACCGAAGTTGTGCTTTCAGCACCTGGAATAAGTTTCCTTCTTGCCATGGCAGCTGCTTTGTGTGACTCGTACTCAACAAAAGCAAAGCCCCGGTTCTTGGTTTTGTCTGTAGCGCTTGGGTAGACGATGATGTCCACCACCCCTTCGGTCGCCTTCTTCATTTCCTCCAGGATCTCCTCTTTTCTTTTTTCTTTGGGAAGCGAGCCAATGAACAGCCTGCAGTTATCCAGGCTGACACAGACCCCGATGAACTTCCCTGGACGGATCTCAAAGTTGTCCAGCTGATGAATGGCTCTCTGTGCAGCCTCCTTGGTGGTAAACATGACGAACGCATAACCCCTGTTCTCCCCACTAAACTCCATCATCAATCGGAATTCATAGATTCTGCCAGCCCTCTCAAACACTGGAACAAGCTCGTCCTCATACATGTCACGAGGAATCTTCCCCACAAACACTTCACAGCCACGGGGTGGCGGCGGCCCCTCCCAGCCTATAATCAACACAGGAAACATTTACAAGGTTATAGTGAATCTTTTCTTATGTCTCATCTTTGATCTCGAGGTCATCAGTGTAACCACCTTACTTGCATAATAAGAATTAGTCTGATTAATTATGGGTATGTTCAAGGAATTCTAAATTTAGGATGGGACCAAATTGCAGCTTCAGCGAAAATCCCTATGAAATACAATTTTATTAAATTGTTCCCAGCTTTAATGTAATTACTAAAACAGTGTTTACTCCTACCTGGAGGAGGGCCTCCAAATTTCCTCTGTCCATTCTCCTGTACCATACTGTAACCTGTTTTCTCCATTAGTGCTAGCAGTGCAGCCTCGTTGAGGCTCTCCATAGGCCCGTTTCCATGCATCATATTTAAGCTCTCCTCATCCATGACTTCTTCAAATATACGTGGGGAAAGTTAAGCACATAGGTTTTATTTAAAGTAAAGTTGGTTGATAACCAAACAATTAAGTTATGCAATTACTTTCTTGATACAACGGATACCCGTTGCTAAAAATGAAACGTATAAAGTCGTCCATCAGTGAATATATAGATAAACTAACTCTGACGATTCCATTACGTTGTCGGCTGGCAACTTATCCTATGACTGGAAGTAAGAACATTCACGTTAAAGCTTAAACGCTAGCGAGAATTATAACAAGACAACTGTCAAATAAGTATATACACATAGATATTTATTTTTAGTATCGTTAATTACATTTAACTGTTCGGTATTAGAGGAGGGGATTGTCCACTAAAGTCAACCAATCTAACAGCTCATATATATGGCTCCCTTCGATGGCCCTTTCTATTAAAGAAGTACCAAGCCATATTAGCGAACAATTTTACGAAATTCGCATGGGAAAGGTAATATTGTTAGCTGGCTGACTAAATAAAGCCACCTATATCATCTGTTTTTGTTTTTATATTTTCAATGGCATAGCCATGTCAGATCTATGTAAACTAAGAACGTTTATTCTGTAACTTCAAAAATTACCTCTTGAATTTATCATTCGGAAATGAATTACCAATTTGAAACACTGTTCATATTGTAGTTAAAATCGTCTTCTTATCAACTCGTATAACTCAATCCGGTGAATAACCCGTTTCCAAAATTTGGTACGACTGCAGTCCGCGGTTAGTTATTAATCTAGTTATTTTTTTTATATTCAGAGAACCTACGTTACAAACCTTAAACCAATCAGATAACGCCTTTTGCTGCATGGCGGGATAATTTAAAATGATATTTTAACAATGAAATAATGTTCCCAGACTTTGATACCGGTTTGTTTGTGTTCCAGTGCAAGAAGCATGTACAAATGTATTAAAATAAATAAATAAAATACTCTAGTAAAAAAAAATGTTTATTATTTCATCATGTTAATCTATACTTATTTAAACAACTTAATTTATGTTATTTTGTGGTCAGTTATTTGTTATGTTATATTTTAGTTTACTTGGGAATGCTTTGGTTAAAAGTATAAATCAAAAATATTCCGTGGAGATTATTGTATTTTACTCATCGTTACTTAATTTGCAATTTTATGATTGGCTGTTGAGTTGCCATATAAAAACGGAAAGTTCGGTTGTGGCGGAGTCCCTGTTTGCCATGTGGTGTTAGTTAATTCTGATATTTGTTTTGTCACCAGAGAGGGCTTGTGGTACACACAAACTGTTTTATCCACAACCTCCATGATTCAAAACGTGTCCCGAATCATGATAACGTTGGTGGTTTTAGTCCTCTCAGTAAAATAGCGGTGGATAATGTCATCACATTAACGAGTTACTAAATTGTTTCCTGTGGTTGTCTTCTTTTTATCTTGGTAAAAGTAACTAACTCTCAAACCAACAAAATGCAAATTAATCTAATTGAAGATAATGGGGCACTGAGAATGCAAATGTGTTAATTATGCCTGCTAATCTGAAGACAAAGCACCTTTAGGTATGCGTCTTTAACATTTACAGCAGTGTTAGCCCAATGGCTAACATTGTGCTGGTCTATACTACCTGTGAACCTGCAGAGACAAACCTTTCTGGAGTCTGGTTGCTCCCAAGAGACAGAAAATTACATTTATCTTTCCTAGGATATTTTTTCTTTTTTCTATACTTTTTTCTCTCAACATAAAACCAAATAGCTGGGGTACCTGCCCGGAGCACACGTCTTCAGAAGATATAGCCACAGCTTGCATTGTTGTTGTTAAATAAATTTTAAACTTTTTGAGGCATTGGTAGAACACAGTGCCCCTGTGCACTGTATTCCACATTCCTATGTTTTGACAATAATGTCCCGAACTTCTCTACTTGCATCTAGTTATTAAGGCACTGATGGTAGCACAATAGCAGTTTTCCTTCATGATAATGGCGCTTTTACTTTATCCTGGGGTAGAAACTTTATGTACATGTGTGAATATGCTAACTTTGGATATTAGGCAATGAAAAACAACTACCGATGGTTTAACATATGAATTTCACTCTTATAATTTAATCGATCGAAACTCTACACCAGTATTTCTCAAAGCCCCCATTGGCAATCCCTTGTACCCCCAACTTGGCAGTATACTGAGAAAGGCCTTTGATAAGAGAAGTGCTCTCCGAGGCACCGTATCAATTTCTGTCCAGTGTTTGTTAATGGAAAACTGGAGTGTTAGGACATCACACCAGGAGGCGTGGTCCTGCATAGGTCAAGAGCCCACAGATCTTCTTATGGGCACGTGTCAGAATCTTTAGAGACTTGAAACTGCAAGGGGATCAACTTTAGATCTGTTTAACATGTCCAGAAGTGCAGTGAATCAACCTTAAGAATGAGTTAAAGGTAAAACTACAAAAGAACCCACTTCCTGTTTTCTGGTACTTAATTGCGAATTTGCTGCCCATACTTACCTGGAATAAGAAGTGAAAATTGTTGTAAATTAGATAAAGCAAACATTAACTGGGGTAAATTCAGGTTTAAGTAAACCCTTCTAAGCATGAGAAATGATCACCGTCACCAGTGTTACGACTCTGAACAGTTTGAGGTGCGTGTACATATTTACATAGAAATTAATGGATAAGACATTTTAGTCTGTGTTACGGTGATTCTTAGTTAAATCTGTTGGTCATAAATCATAATTAGATTTATGTTATAAGAATTACTGAAATAATTAAATAACCCAGAATGTGTTAACATTGTTTAGTTTCACCCTAAGCAAGTGTCTAAAAAATAAAAACAAAAGTCTATTTACAAGTTTAAACCTACCCTGTGGCACAATTTCCATTTTGTGGTTTGTTTGTACGGGTCCATGGATCATTGTGCCTAGCTACCACATATTAACAGCTATGCCCCCAAATCATTGAAAATACAACAAAATAGAAAATTTAATCAATGCACTTTTTGGTACTTATTTTTCTCCTCAGTATAATAAAACTGTTAAAAATATTTATCAAGGTCTGAATGTATTGTTCCCCAGCATTTGCAGTTTAGCATGCAAACAAGAACAGAACTAAACAGTTTGCTCTTCCAACAAAAAAGTTTATAATCCCTAAATCATCTTTCAGGTTCTGTAATCTCTGAATTTCCTTTCAGTTTATGGTTAAGAAGCATGAAGTGATTGATCCACTAAAATGCTGTTCATTATTGCATCACAGTGAACTGTAAACAAAGATAGTTACTCCATCTTCTTAATTTTACTTTGGTTTCACCCTAAGGTAGGGGCGATTCTTCTCTGTAGCCACACCACTTTTTTAATGACCATTTAAGATTCTGTGCTTAACCTCTAATGAATAGAACAGGCCTTTGAATAAATAATGGTTTCTTACAATCAAGCATATATTTCATTCATCCAAGCATACAAATAGTTATGTCAAATACACAAATATTATAATATAAAAAATTATATAGAATATTTAATAAGTACAAGATTCTGCAAATGGCACAGTAAACAATCTATTAATATTGCATGTTAAATATGACAGGTACATAGAAAAGTTATTGCAAAATTGTTACAATTTTAGATTGATAATCATTACCACAATACTCTTGGAGTGTAAAACAAAGTATAAAATGTCCTACAAATTCAGTAAGTCATTAATTTTAGATATAAAATTGTAAATGGGAAATCTGGACTTACACAGTAAGCTAATATGAATAAAAAAATATTCAAAATGTCTAAAGAGAGACGCTAACCTCTTAAGTAAATATTAACATCACATGTTATACACATAGATAATTTATTTTTTCTGTGTTTTATCAGCCGGCCATCCAGAGAGTGAATGGAATGAGGATTGTGGGTAATGTGGTTAAAGGGGCCAAGCCATGATAAACAATGGATAACATTCCCAAGACAGCAGTGAATAGGACACTCCTCTGGTCTCGAATGACGGACTTCAAACTTTCACAGAACTGCAGAGAAAAGGGCAAAAAATTGTAATCAACCTGGATTTCTAAAGATGTATTTGATGTATTTAGATTTTAATGCAGCTTGAGAAACGTGTAACCTATAATACAACTTGTTTATAACTAAAGTTTTCATCTCAAAATTACACACCAGGGGCACAAAAAACAAACCAAAATAGATACAGAAAATGTAGGATATTTGAAAAAATTCATGCAAAAACAGTTGAATGGACAGGATTAGTTGGCAATTTAATTTAAAACTTGACACTGTATTTCAGCAATAAAAACCAAGGTTTTTTTTATCTGATCAAAACTTGACTGTTGAGGACCAATTAGGCTACCAAGCCAAATAAAACCGACAGCAAATTAATTAAAACTAATGGATTGTCTGACGTAGTAAAGGTTTATACTTCACTTTTCGTCTTGAATTTGAAAAGGCCTGTTTGCCATACTAAGTGTGGAAGCAGTGTATTTGATTGGATGTAATGGCGTTTTAATTTCTACAAAAAAAGAAAATAAAAAACCACAGTGACTTGCTATAGAGGGCCCCTGGTATTCCGTTAAAAAACTTCATTTATTGAAAAATTTAACATTTTCATGATTCAAAAAATTAGTAAATATAAATCATTATGAGTAGATATGGCATAATTAATTTGGATAATGAGGGTTGTGTAAATCATTTAATAGCTTAGCCCTACTTTTATCATCAGAATCATATCAAATGTATAAAAGCTTATTAAAAATTCAAAATTAAAATAAAATTTTACTCGTCTTGGATAGTGTTGTCCGCACATACAACTGACGAAAGCTACAATTTATTTGTTCGCGGTGTCTTTATCTTGGTACCGTAACAAACCTATGTGGAGTAAAAAAAAATTAATTGGGTCAAACACTAGCGTACACTTACTCGATATCAAATACCCCTTTACGATTATTTACCCACAACCAAAAATAAATATGCCACCTCCTTACAATTCATACTAAACTTCGCGGTTTAAAAAAAATCATTTACAGAATGTAAACCGGTGGAATAAAATTGCAACATTTGTATTTAATTCATTAAGGATAAACTGACATTTTTGATGTATGCCTGTGCATCTGCTTACTATCTTCGAAGGTCTACTCGAAGCATTTAGGGAAAAAAGACCTATAGGTCTATTCAAAGTGAAGTCCACATTAAAACCACAGTAGACAGCAAAGTTGAAGAGCTGGTGACATTACCTTCTCTGTTTGGAAGCTCACTGATGACCCATATCTGCAGTAGGTAGCAAAATGTTCGCAATTATTCCAAAGCAGGCTATATGGTACGGCTCCGATAAGTTTTTCTGCTCTACGTGCAACATCTTCGTTGGGCAATGGCTTAGTCTTGAATATTTTGTCCATATTGTTCAATAAAATCGACGAGCCATATGCGAAATCTTCAACCGTGTCAACTCGCGCGGTGGCATTCTTGCAAAGCACTCCAAAAAGCAGTCTCTTATTTGTAATTATTTTCTGTATTTGGCGCTTGTCATTTGAGATGAGTGGCATGATATCAGGTATCAAATGCACGACTTTGTTGTCACCCAGGTAGATCCCAAAGTGAATGAAGAGTGTGCGTGGAACTTCCAATAGATCTCCTCTTTGAAACGAGGGTCCTTCGCGGCGATTCTTGTACTTATCTTCGAATGGCGATATGATATTAAAAAGACTGAAATTAGCGAATATAAATACTTTCTCAAAGAGAACTGTCAACGAGTCCAGCATTTTGAGAATTTGTGCTCAATTTACAAGGGCATATGCAGCTTTTATCCTTAGTGTGTGGGGAGGGGGAGTGTGACATCATGCAGATTCAAATAACACTATTGGCTGCATCGCTTGAATTTCTAAAAATAAAAAAATAAACGTACTACCCCGCGATTTTAAGCCTTGGCATTCAGTAAGTAGCTTGTGACTTTAAACTCCGCCTGTCGCTTAATTCCTAAACTACATTTTACTTATTGGATACTATTCAAATGTAATGCTTACAGAAGAACTTCAGTATTGACATTAAAATAATAATAGTGGAGGACAAATACTGGGCGAATTTGTTGAAATCTCTTGAGTCTGTGCCCGGGGCGGTGGTTTGTAGTATACAGCAGACATGGATGTGGAAGGTTGGTCTCGTAAGGAGGCTGTACGGAGGAGAGTCTCACTTGCCATATGGCAATGATTAACTCTCTGGAGACAGGGTACAACTAGCCTATTCATACAAGAGCCAGGAAGGACTATTTAACTGTAGGAAACAATAATATAAAATTCTCAAAGAACTCGTCTTATGCTTTTAAACGTGCAATATAAACAACATTGTGACTGGCTCGCACTAAACGGCGAATATTAATTCTTAACAGAAAGGCAAATGCCCGGAAATGTTCCTTCACGCTCAATACCGTAGTTACGGGCCGCAAAAAAATAAAAAAATAAATTTACACCCAGAATCAGAGTCAATAAATTAGTCAATTTTTACAAACAAAAAATCATTGGGCCAGGGAACATAATAGAAAAAGAATGTATTTATTTTTAGAGACTGTCCAGACTCCATGTACTTTTTCCACTTTAAGTTCCAATGACTAAGGACCCTGCTCCCCCACTGTATTTTGGTGGAAGAGATTAAGAGCTTAGTGTAACTGATCACTGTTTTGTCCCACTGGGGTAGATTCAAATGGGGTGTGGGTGATGACAGGAAAAGATGGACCTGCTCTCCCCAACAATGGTTCTCAGCGTGGGGTTAATACTGCCCCGCAGCTGGGGGTTATTCTGTGACCCCAGTCCCACTTACAGAGAGATGGGAACCTTTCAGAAGGATGATTGACACTTTGGTATTTCTCATTGCTCAGAATCTCAGGTTGCAGATCCTTCTGCTGTGTCTGCCCTTATAAGCATTCATAAGCAAGACAAAGCAACATTGCCCATGTTAAAATATGTTAAAATAAGGATGCCTGATGTTAAAATACATTTTTTCTTAGAAATATTTTAATAATACAGGGTCTGTCTGTCTTCCACCAAACAAGGAAACATGGCACTGAGGGTGCAGACGGTTCATTAAAGACCACACGTTCAAGTTCTCCTTTAGAGAATGCTAAACCGTCAGAATATGTAAGGCTGTTTAAAAAAAATGTAAAGTACCAATCCGTTTATTATTTTAAACTCACTAATTATCAGTTGATAACAGTACATTTGCAGCCAAAAATGATAATATTCTGATATGAAAATTAAACAAATTTAAATAGTTTACACAAAGTTAAAAAAAAGAAACACACTATCTACACTATACCCTATCTAACTCAGCTTCTGACCATGGCTGATTGTTTTGGGAAGACTCCCACAGGAGTTAGTGTAAGTAAGTAAAGTAAACAGTAAGTAAAAGTCCATATTTCCCCCACTGCTTATCATCCTCTGGCCTAAAGGCAAAACACTCTCAGGGCTTCTGAGGACAGTGTGTCAGACAGGTCTGTAGCACTAATGTGGCCCCTCTCTCACAGTCCAGTCATATCCTCAACCTTTTGCTCCCCTGCTTCCTGTGTCAATAGAATTTGCAGGCAATGCCTGGAGACAGCATCAGACTTCAAGGGTTTATGGTGATGTTTATGGAAAGTCAGCACTTTGAATGGTGCTCCTCCTAAGCACGTCTGCTGCCTCTCAGCTTTTACAGCTCTGTGCTCAAGCTCTCCTTACTCCGTTAACCATGACACCAACCAGGATTTGACTACAGGCTTTTCAAACAGGAAATGAACTAAACAAGGAACAAAGTGAAATCTTCCCATTACACATTGCCCTATGACATTCTACCAAACTCAAACCTGCATGCATCACAATTTATTTCAGAAAATGTCTTTAAATTAGAGTAGATAGACACAGTTTCACTGTTAAATGTGCTGTGTTTTCTGTAGTTGGTAAATGGCAAAATGTGCCTTTGATTGCTGATGGAATCTCATTCTTGACCTCCTCTTTGGGTTAGAATTTAGGGTTGAAATATGATATTGTATGTAACATACAATCAGGAACAGATATTGTTTTATTCATACAAAACAGGCATGCTCCATCACAAGCATTTGTCACATGATGATGGAGGATGGAACAAACGGATAAACAACGCAGAGGCGTGTTTGTTTTGGATCAGTTTTCCTTCCCTCCACCACACCTTAGTGTCCCAGCACCTGTTTTTTTATCATTTCACTTGTGTGTGTAACTTAGTCATCCGTCGTCATCCTCCACCCTGCACAGTTTCCCTCTCGCTTTCCTGGAGACTATTCAAAACAGCATGCTGGGATATCTGGCCCCCCTGTGGAGACATCTATCATTAATGTGGTTGTCTACATGGGGAAAATTAGCTATGTATATTGTAAGACATAGAATGGAAACCATAAATTTCCATCACACTTCAGTAACATAAAGGCCAGCCACAGGTCCCTGCATTCAGTATAATTTACTGAATATCAATAATAAACAGCTCAATATTCTCAATGTTCACAGTCTCGTCTCCTGAGAATTATTTCAGTTTTTGATTTTCACTGGTTTTTCTCAGTCTAAAAAGCCATAAAACTCACAAACATCAGGCTCATTAGAAGGAAGAATGTCATTCATGGCTGTCGAATGTCAAGGGTCAAGAGTAATGTTGTAGGTCGTCATGTAGCAGACGAGAAAACTGCTCAGAGCCACCAAAGGTTTAATCTGCTCTAGTCTGCTGGTTCATCCTCATGTTTTCTTCCTTTATACAGTGTTACTCCATGCAATGTGTATACATTTTTGAAATTATATTTTTATTTTAAACAGAAAACTATATTTGAAGATAACACAATCATTCAGAAGAGACTGCATGACTTTAAATGATTCTAGTTTCTCTATAATATGCTTAAAGTGATCGTTTAAAATGAATGATTTTGCACCGATTGATTTTATTACATACAAATACTATAAATTAATTTTAAATACCTTAAAAACTACCTAAAGCCAACTTTAAATTTACATGAAAGGCAGTAATTACAACTTCTTTCTTAACAAAGCAACCCCAAAACCAGTCATCAGTATCAGTGTGGTCATCCAGTTCCATATTAATTTCATTTAATTAGGAAGAGAGGGACAGTGTTTAAAAGTTTGTCAGTGCACTTTGTGACACAAGGCATAGTTAGTACTTGGAACAATAACATTATTCAACAACTTATACAGGTCTATGCACATTTTCAGCTCAATCAACAAGTGACTTTAGATCCGGTAATCCTTTGATAACGTAATCCAAGAGCATTTGTCCATATGCCTTGCCCTACAGGGAAACAGAAAATATTTCATTTTTAATAATTTGTCCAAAAGCTCTACTAAAAAAAAGTTTCAGGATATTTAGGTGGAAGCTGCATTAGAATATGGTGTTTGCTTCAGGCAAATATTGGAGCATTTGATAAGCGCTACCAGCTTCTAAATCATGAAGACTGAAAATGGGTCAAAACCGAACCATCCTCGGCGTGCATTGGGTCCAACCTGAGGGTCACTGCGGAGAGAGGCCACCCCTCCCCCACCGAGGGCATTTCGCAGGACAAAGTTAAGGCCATGAATCCCAGGCAGCTCATACCTAAAGACGTAAAACAAACAGGCACAACACAAAGAATATAGCCCAAATCATTTGCACATTTAAACTTTTTTAAAAAGGGGCACACATCACATGTTTCAGAAAACCACTCTTGAATCAGATCGATCCTCTCATTTTTGCACTAAATATTGAAGGCCAGCCTCCCTGGTGGCTCAGTTGTTAAAGGCGCTCACATGCTGGTGGTTCGAATCCAGCTCATGTCATTAGCCAATCACGACCGGGAGAGCACAGCGATGGGACAAAACTGGCATAGCACTAACACCAAAACCTTACAGGGGAATGACGACCATGACTAACAGGCCTTATTTTATAGGCAGCTATACTGAATTCTAAAGCAAGGCTGGGGTGGGGAAAATTACAGAAGTACTTTAAGAAGATCTTAGTCGCGTAGTAGTAGCTAGCCAATACGTTTTTTAAATGGTGTAATGATAGCAGCCTATATACTTTTATACTAGAGAGTGTGAGTAGCTTACCGTACAACCAAGGGTTCGTCACTGCCGTTTCTCTGTATGAGGTGCAGGAAGTACTCCTCAACTACTCCTGCACTCAGCGCCTTCTTCAGGTAGGGGTAGTAAAGTGGATGGCGTGCAATGACCCCTAACAGAAGCATAAGTTCGGAAAATCAACCGTGCGTCATGCAAAAGGTAACAAAAGGTCAACACGCTGTATGTGTCGGCATGTAACCAAGCCCATAAGAGGAATGGCTGAGTAATACCTGGATTCCCTGTTAGGTAGTGAGTCTGGAAGGATGTAAACTTACCGATATTGGCCGTGTCACCCTTGTCACCGCTTCTGGTGTATGCCAGTTCCTCCAATCGGTAATTGTGCGGTCCGCTCGGCAAATCTACATCAGGGCAGATGTCATCTTAACATCAGAGACTTTAATTCAGAAATTTGGTGTGTCCATTTATTGCCATAAATTATATTTTATATATCTATATA
>JAOYSI010010259.1:0-10463 GCA_025775065.1 Hiodon alosoides
AAATGTCCATATGAATATATTTGTATATAGAAAACTGTTAAATAAATACAATTTAAGAAAACGAAGAACAACACTGAGTTGTAATTGATTCAATTGCATTCCCTAAAAACTGATGGAAATAATGAAATGTAGTGCATAATTGCACATAATACACCATACATACAAAGCGTAAATAGTCTTTTTGCAGACACCATACATAAGCAACTTGTAAAAAGAATGATCACTAAACGGAAAACTGAACACCGATGTCTATCTGTGACTCGTTCCGAACCCACATTCTCTGTGCCAGACTTGGCAGAGCGCAATTCAATATATAGCCACAGTAGTTTTCAAAAGAGGGAACTGGACAATGACTCTTTCTTTAAAAACAAATAACTCCAATGCGCTGAAATCGTAATGCATCCCATCCCAGGAGACAAGCAATGCATTGTGTGCAGAACCGAATGGGAGCTGAATGAAAATTAATTTTGAATAGGAGGGTCAGCCACAATAATCAAACCACAACCTGACATGACAAGGGAAATATTTTTAGACTGTCTTAGGAAATACACAATACACTTCAGCCAGGGTAAGCCCCTGCCCAGGGGTCCCTAACTTTGGGGTTGTCTTATTAAGAGTTAGTTTTATTTCAAATGTTTTAAATTAAATGTATGAACATTAAAAACAGGTATTTTAATGCCATATTTATGAAAGCAAATGTTAATCTTGTTTTCATCATTTTGGGTACACAAACCTTTCTCCAATGTGTAAATGGGGTCAAGCTGAACAAATGGTTTGCGACCTCTGGCCTCGCCTGTCAATCATCCATTGTGGTATATATTGTTTAGTTTTATTTATTATATAACATTTTGTCATCAGTTGAAAAATCTACAGAAAAATGTCACTTTGTAAGGGGTTTGAAATATCAATTAAGAAATTCAAACGCCTAACACAAATCGCAACAACTTTCTGTCTTTTTCCAGACAAATTAGTAAGTGTGTCATGCTGGGATGGTAGCAATTTGATTTTACAGCGAAACAGATGTGTGACATCTGGTCTGACAAACAGGGCAACTGGTGTGTGAAAAAAGGGTTTGTGGGGTGGTACTGACTGCTTGTTTTGGATGTGAACCCTCAACCTTCCTCCCACACACACTTCCATCCACGGCTTATTTTTAGGCATGGATCAGAACCCAGTTTTGCTTCAGATCCTCCTATAGCTCGTAAAGCCACAGGGGCCTTGATTGATCACAGAAAGAGCGCAGAAAAACAGATCTACATCACGTACAGCGTGTCTGCTCTCCCTCTGAGAGCACAAGCAACACGCAAGAAGGCTCTCTCAGTCAGCGGAAACACTCAACCGGCACTGAGAGAACCAATCCTCTGGAGAGGAAAGGGATTTATCTGTACGAAGCAGTTAACATCGTTTATGTTATGTAATTATAGCCCACTCACTGAGCCGCCTCAGCATTTTAATTCACACATGATCATGATGTCATGGTAGTTAAGCAAATTCATAATAATTACTCCAAAACTAAATGATAAAACAATGAAACATGGAAAAAAATGGTTGTCAGAACATAAGTTCAATTATGTTCACATAATGAATTGGAGTGACAGAAAAACTAAATCTACTTTTTAGGCAGTTTATCTTGAGTGTTTATCCTACAGAATAAACACATATAAGCAGGGTTTAGTATAAGCCGGCACTTACACTTTTATGTCTTCTGCCAGCTCAAGCTTATGTACACCACACATGCGCTGTAATCTGGCAGAAAATAAACCACGTTCACCACATATATATCTATATATCTATATATCTATCAGCGACAATGTTCAGATACGCTGTAGCACCAAACATTGCACAATTGGTATCCAAGGACCGGAAGACATTTCCCACACCATTGCTACGGCCACCTGTCTTTGCTGTTGACACCAGGCAGGATGGGTCCATGGACTCATGCTGCTTATGGAAAATCATGAGTCTTTCGTCAGTATGACAGGAACCGGGATTCATCGGATCAGGAGATTCTTTTTCATCTCTATGTCCAATGATGGTTTTATTGCCTGCCCACTGGAACGGCCTCTCTGGGTTTTTAGCTGATAGGAGCGGACCGGTTGCCTGTGGTAGCCCGTCCGGACCTGGCGGACTGGTTGCCCGTGGTAGCCCGTCCGGACCTGGCCTGTGAGATGGCGTTCTGTTACATGCCATTATTTGCCCGTTTTTTTCCCCTCTGAACGCTCATCAATGGGCTGTTTTCACTGACCAAATGTTTTTGTTTGTCGCACCATTCTCTGTCATGTGTGAATATCCCGGGAGTGTGGCAGCTTTCCTAAATGTTTTCAACTCAACATTTAAACTCTGTTTGGCTTAGGTGTTAGTGCCTGCTGAAACACAGTTAATGATTACATATAAACTACATTGTCCAGTGTTTGCATTCAGTGTTAGGGTCTTGGTGTCTTACCATGGACCTGCAAGGTGGCAGACGCCTCAGCCTTGCCTACACTGTTCTCAGACAGACAGGTATAGGTGCCCTCGTCCTCCGCACGCACCTGAGACAGGCGCAGACTGTTGTCATTGCGGATTTCAGACCTAACAGGTGGGAAAAATGAGTCAATTATTTTGTATCATGATTAATTTCTGTAAACATGTGCATACTACTCCAAATTACCCACACACACACACACATCTCTCACACACACACACACACACACAACCACTGCTCCAAATTAATTTATGACCTAATTGATTCTATTCAGTAAAGAGTGAACGCAGAAATAATGCACAATTACCTCTCAATAAAAACATTTAAAAATGTAATTTAACAAAAAACAAAAACCAGATGTTTCTTAAACAGGAGCACACGCTTGAGTATGAAATTATGATTTTTCAATTATAATTGTTTTACCTGAAGATAAAACCATGCAGCATTTACAGACTATTAGAAATTACATTTTATTGCATTAAAGCAGTTTTTTTTCCCAAATGCACGTAATTTATTATTCATTCAAATGCATGATCTAACCAGTAGAATTTCACAGAAGAATACAATTTACATAATAGTCAGTCTTTTGCATAAAATTATATATTTTTTTACATTAAAACATGGGTAAAGGCTTCACAACCTTAACATTTATAACTATTAAAACCCCCGCCCTGAATTAGACTCTCACAGTGAGTCAGTACTAGAGTCTGTGACTAAATCAGAGACTCTCACAGTGAGTCAGTACTAGAGTCTGTGACTAAATCAGAGACTCTCACAGTGAGTCAGGGAGAGGGATTCAGTCAATATCTCAATAAGGTCTCACCTCCCCCGGGGCAGCTCCCCTTCCTCCCACCTCCAGCGCACAGTGGGGGTCGGGTCTCCCAGCACCTCACACAAGAACTCCACAGTGTCGTTGGACAACGCCACCTGGTTGACTGGTCTTCGGGTGAACACCGGGCGCTCTGTAAGCAAGGAGGAAAATACAAACATGGGACCATCTCTCAACCTTGAAGAGCGTTGTTCTACTCGGGTAACCCAAAAGCGTTTTTTCTGAAACTCACCAAACACCACCAGCTCAGCCGGGTCACTGTCCTTCTCACCCACCATGTTAGTGCCCACACAGACATACATCCCTGCATCCGTCTTCCTGGTGTTGGAGATCATTAGCTTTCCACCACGGAGCTGAAAATCAGGACATGTGGAGTTTCAGTGCTGACTGGCCAGTGAAACAGAGCTAGCTTTAGGCTGCCAGGCCACTGAGGTGGTCAATTAAGTCCTTTTTTTTAACAGACGCCATATACAGGAAGGCAAAAAGGTCAAACATTGCCCAATTCATTGCTCTGCAATTGATAAGGTTAAATATCAACTGCATGATGATACGAAGTTTATTAATTGAAATTAAGACGTATAGATGTATTGGGGTCATGACTGTAGTGGGAAAACTCACAGTGATCCGCTCGTCCTTGCTGTTCACACGCACATTGTTCCTCTTCCAGGAGATGGTGGGTTCAGGGTGTCCACGTGGAGGCACGCACTCCATGACCGCTGGCTCTCCGGCTGCTACCACTACATCACTGGGAGCCTGCCTGAAATCGTCCCGGAGAACTAGAAACCAGCACAGGACAACCACCGTCAGATGTTTGGAGCCTTGATGATAACATTTTCTCTCAAGGTTATTTGAGAACAACCTGAATCTATGTCTAGTTTACTGTTACTGATTTTTAAAAGCCTTATAGGATTATATCAAAAAGGTTTTTGTTAAATTTTTTATTTTTCCTCAAATCCATTTTCCCTCTTTTCTCTTTAGTCTGCTATTTTTGGTTGCCAATTTACTGTCTTAACCATTAGGAACCATAAATGATTAAATAATGGAGTTATATCCAATCAAAAAGTTCCAGAACCACACACACACACATACGCACACTCACACACACACATACACACACACACACACACACACACACACACACACATACACACTCTCACACACACTCACACACTCTCACACACACACACACACACACACACACACATACACACTCTCACGCACACACACTCACACGCACACTCACACACACTCACACACTCACACACTCTTCCATTGTCTCTATTTCTCAGAACCCTTTAGGGCAGACCACATCACTGCATTTCTATTCAAACATTCTTGTGCACTGAATTGTTTTGATCTGCCATGCTCTCTAACTATAAAATGCAGCAGGTTTAACCAATATTTAAACCGGATACTTTCTCTTATATAATATAGGATTTTGTCAGTGCCCTAAGGCAACCACCGCATTGACTTTAGGTTACAACTCTAAGAGGAAAAGCCTTACTAAGTTCTTTCAGAAAACAAAGCACACACAAATAAACAAACTCCACATAACAGAACCCTTCTTTACAGACAACAGAACCCTGCTTTACAGACAACAGAGCCCTGCTTTACAAACAACAGAACCTTGCTTTACAGACAACAGAACCCTGCTTTACAGACAACAGAACCCTGCTTTACAAACAACAGAACCTTTCTTTACAGACAACAGAACCCTGCTTTACAAACAACAGAACCTTTCTTTAGATGTCATATCCCCCATCGTCATGACTGACATGTGTCAAAAAAATTACATCAAAAGACAATTCAGTTTGTTTTTCATTTAAGCAATGAGTCAAACTGAAGGTTTTGGCTGCCTGTCAGACTGTGTGGACAGAGTGCAATGCTTCCAGATAACCCAATAATTGTAAAGAGGGGCTTTTTCAAATCTCAGCATAGTGCTTAACCAAATCAAGCCTTTTAAATTGTGGACGCTTCGAAATCACACAGAAAAACACACATGCAGCAGCTGTGAGGAATAACAACTCAGAAATCCCCAAAGACCAAGTGCTCAGTATCTCTCTCTCCCTTTGACAAGATTTCCCGTGAGAAACGCTCTGTGTGTGTGTGTGTGTGTGTGTGTGTGTGTGTGTGTGTGTGTATCGTGTGTGTGTGTGTGTGTGTGTCAGTGTCTGTATCGTGTGTGTGTCAGTGTCTGTATCGTGTGTGTGTCAGTGTCTGTATTGTGTGCATGTGTGTGTGTCAGTGTCTGTATTGTGTGCGTGTGTGTGTGTCAGTGTCCGCATTGTGTGCATGTGTGTCATTAGGCATCTATTACAGAGCTAATGTCACCAGAATGTCACCCCAGCGGAATGGGTAGGGCCCAGATTGATGGATGTGCCAGGCTTCCATAGTAAAGGGGAAGCCAAGCAGCCAAACCTGAGGGTATGGAACCAGTGTGTGTGATGACTTTCAGAATAAAAAGGAAGCCTGTCGCATGCGTCTCTTCATCACATTTCATCAGCTGTTAGTGTAAGGAGCTATTGCTTTACACACGATTTTCAAAACAATACAGCGGGCTAGTGTGTGCGATTAGGTTGGAGTGTCATTGACTTTACAGGACTGACTTAAATTGCATTAAAACAAAGTCATTTGAAAGTCTCCTGAAATATAAATAATGCATAACTTACCACAAGCATAAACACACCCTCGGAAACACGAAAAAAACTAATTTAGTTACAGACAATTTGCAATAAAACAATTGACATCTATGCCGCATTAGATTCCTCCATGTAAATTCTTAAATGATGTTACAATTCCCGAACTAATTTAATCCTACTGACTCATCAATTATACCGGGCAATTAAAGACCTCTAACTTTGTTAGTTTATAATCCTGCATGCAAAGGGCTTTGCTCAGATTGTAAAATGAGAGCCATTAAAGGCTGCTGTATTCTTGACATTCATCTATAATCCGCAATTTCCAAGCTTTTTATGGTGTCGTCTTTGGGTCGAGACCTCGTTGTACACACACACACACACACACACACACACACACAGTCACACGCTTTCCGGACCACGCTTAGGTCAGGTGATTGACCACTCAGCATTTAAAGCACCCAAAGTCGTAGATTTGTAGAAAGTCCATCACTGACAAGTTTTACAACTTGCATTGACCCAAAAGGAGCACAAGTTGACCAAAACGGAATCTAATGTCTAATTACTACTTATCTAAGGCCCCATTCTTAACAATTTTCCAAATCTAATTCAGCTGCCCGGGAGGTATAGAAAGTGTTCGTTGACCCGTCATTCGCAGCGTTACCCTGAGGTCACTCTGTGTACCCTTCACCTCTATAGCTGGAAGTGGCTAAGACGCTAAGATCTCCATTATGCTCTGGCATTTATGTTACCCATAAATCCCGTAAGGTGACTGGAAGGTTACTTACTCCTTGCATCCGCCTCCTGCTGACTACAACATGGAATTAGCAAGTCCTCCACAAGGACAGCAGCCCACCGTGATTAAGTCTCTCCTATCATGCTATTGGTGAATTCTGAAAGGTAGCCCCGGCCAATCCGCTCTAATCAAATTGTCATTCAACACCATCATCAACACTTTAGTACGGGTTGTAAACAATCTACAAAAAATCTATCCGGTTGTCAGTCCATCTGTCTGTTCCACCTAATGCAACCATCCATTAGCGGTTGGGAAATGTATTGCTACACACCCGCAGCCAAAGGCTGAGTGTAATTAATGTGTGCAACGGAAAGCCAAGGCCCATGTAGAAATTACAGCTATTTCAAAGCTAGTTAAGTGTTCGTCAGTTTGCATTAGACACGTGAATTAAACTGTCTTTGGGACTGTGCGTCGCACGGCTTTCTCACTTACTGTCATCATTTGATCCGAGAAGCATCCTTTTATTTATTTGTTCTTTTCATTCTCTCGAATATTTCACTTTTCATTCAACATGAATATTTAAAGCAAACCGGAGTCTGTTATTTAATTAAGACAGTCTTATCTCACCTACGTAAATGTCTGGGCGCCTTATTTTATATTGTGACAGCTTCAATAAATTTCAGCACTCATGAATACACATTCAAATCTCCCTGACAATGACAAATGGGCCTCAGTTTGTATTTCAGATCCCTGGTTAGGATCTGAAGGGGTCATCTGCCAATCCGTCTCCCAGTGCTTTAAAGCAATCTGTTACAAAAACTCCTCAACCGGAGTTGGGTCTATGCTAACGGAAAAACATGCCAGTGTCTCAGTGTTTGATCTTGAAGCAATTGTTTTATTCCAAATTTAACCAACCCTTTTAACCAACCCTTTAGGCATGCTTGGGTATGTATGTTTTTTTTATTTTTTTTATTTTTATACTAAATAAACAAATATTTAACTTGCCACCAATTTGAAGTTTCATATACCTGAAAACTACTTATAAATCAGGCCCAAACTAGCATAGCAATCTGCTTGATCCCGGCAAAGAAAGGCAGAGGCCAGTCCACATGGGGTAAAAATGATTAGGTGATGAGTGACTGAAAAGCCCAAACCCAAAATCAATACCATTAGGATGGAAAGTGTGGAACACAGAATCCTCCAACAACCGCCAACGACACACTCCCCGTTTGTCAGCTTCCGACAGATTTCTCCTCACAGCAAAACACTGATTCAACGTGGATGTCATTGATTTCATGTAACAGGCTATAGCAACATGGAGGGTGTTTAGGGAAACATATTTTCTATCAATATTGTGTATGTGGCATGATTAGAGAAAACTTCATTGACTAAGGTCATTCATTCATTTACAGCCAATACTTTGACATACAGCAAATACACCTTTTCAAATTATACTTTTTAAATTGTGTCATATCTTTACTCTATATGATTAAGTCAAAAGAATACCTTGTATTCATGCATGTACATATTTTTATTTTGAAAACATTACTATTCTAATGAAAAATATCTTGATTTTGATATTGCTCAGGACTTGATACTTGTGGCCAAGCCTGGAATCAGTATGGTTTATTCAGTATCTTTCATCACTAGATATATCAACAATCAACACTGAAGAATATATTTCATTCGGCACATTCAGTCTCAATGCCATTAGTGAGAGAGATACTCTGCACTCATTATTCCCATTTCTTGAACTGAGATCTAAAAATCTGATCTGGAATAGAATTTGAGGAGGTATCTAATGAATTTTGGCGGAGGGTGTTTTTGCTGATGGGAGACCGGTGCGTTTCTCAGCACACGGGTTGTTGCTGGTTGGCCGTCTCCTCCTCCTGCGTGTCCACATAGCGTACCTGAGCGCAGCGGCAGAGGAGAACAAGGCCTGACTTTGGGAACCAGACAGGAGGTGGGTACCAGTCCACCCTGTCCACAGCCCAAAAGGATGGGTAACGAGGTCCAAGCTCTGGCTGGGGGTAATTAACTTGCCTAAACCGATAAATAGCCTTGAGGACCTCAGTATTTGGTCACTTCTCTGATTGAATGTGTCTATTTTAGGCTTTGCTTATCCATGTGTCTTCGTTTGTTTGTCTGTGTTGGTCTTTGTTTTTTCACGGTTGCTCATAAATAATCCTTGGTATGTTTATAAGACTAGTTAAAAGACAAAATCTGGGATACAATTCTGATGGTCCTATAAACAGTATAGTCATGACTATCCTTTCATCTGACAAATAAAAAAAACATCTGGTCAAAACTCTGCAGAATAATTGGCTCTGTGACAAAAGACCAATTTTGAAACAGAAAGCTGAAGGTAGCATCTAAACACAGTCGCTTTGGAAAGGAATGTGCATAGCACATTTTATTGTAACATTTTACAATCTAGATCCCATTAGAACGTGCAGTCTATAGGTTTTTATTTTAATCAACAGATTCTTTTTTAATCTTTTGCGATTTACTGGTACACGTCCTCATCCCCTGGAGGCACCACAAGTAACGACCCATGGTACAGCTCAGTTCAATGGCAACACAAAACCATGAGCTGAAAATAGGGGCGTTCTGTTGCCTGGGCCGCAGAAATGTGTGGGAGAAAAGAAAAGATCCCAAATATAATCCCAAATTCTTGATTTATGGCTGTCTAGAAGAAAGGGCTTTATGTGCAGTTTTAAATGTGCTTCAGGGTACACAATTGTACGGCTCACAAACCAGTTTCCAGTTTTATAGACATACTCTTGTAAGTACTTAACATACCATAGAAAGGCAGTCATATCTTAAGGTTAGGGGAAGCGCCAATAATAACGTGAATTGAGTTATTCTGAAGGGAAATGAAGAATGCATTATTTATTCCCACCCTGCCCGGGACCGTTCATTCATAAGTGTCCGCTTTTGTAACACCCTTGCACCCACGGACAGAAGGCCAGCCCGACACAAATAAATGGAGGACAGAGGGAGACGAGTAAATGGAGCCTAATGACAGCAGGCTCTGTGGATCTCTGTGGCTCTATGTGGATCTCTGTGGCTCTCTGTGGCTCTATGTGGATCTCTGTGGCTCTCTGTGGCTCTATGTGGATCTCTGTGGATCTCTGTGGCTCTCTGTGGATCTCTGTGGATCTCTACTATTGTGCTTTTGGGTTCTGCACGAGTCCACAGAAAGCCCAATCACGGAGGTTGTCTGATGCTGTGCGTGTGGCCTTTATGTCTGGGGAAATGAGGGGGTCTTCCTTTTCAGTTTTAATCTCCTTCACGTTCGCCTGTGGGAGCCAACTTTATTCAATTCAACCTTTGGAACTGTGTCTTGACTGAGGGTTGTTAGTTTCCATCATTATGAATTTCGTAGAAAAGTTAAAGTTAGATATTTTTCATTTCATACTGTGAAATAATCAAAATTGGGAATATACTGTAACGGGGATGTCACTCATTATGAGGGCGCATACTACACTGTCACTCATCATGAAGGCGCATACTACACTGTCACTCGTCATGAGGGCGCATACTACACTGTCACTCATCATGAGGGCGCATACTACACTGTTACTCGTTATGAGGATGCTTACTACACCGTCACTCGTTATGAGGATGCTTACTACACTGTCACTCATCATGAGGGCGCATACTACACTGTCACTCGTCATGAGGGCGCGTACTACACTGTCACTCGTCATGAAGGCGCATCCTACACTGTTACTCGTCATGAAGGCGCATACTACACTGTTACTCGTTATGAGGATGCTTACTACACTGTCACTC
>JAOYSI010010260.1:0-10463 GCA_025775065.1 Hiodon alosoides
CCCCCCCCCCCCCCCCCCCCCCCCCCCCCCCCCCCCCCCCCCCCCCCCCCCCCCCCCCGTCTTGTTGTTTTGGTTAGTTTGTTTTGTAAGATAGCATCCCTATTCTCCGTGTCTGTACATTTCCAGACCAGGCATGCATTTCTTTGTCGTTGTCATATCTTGCTTCACAGCGTCACCCTTGATTTTCTGCTATCTGCTAAAAGACTAGGTGGATTATTGAATGGAAAATTTGAAATTAATGGAGAAAAACGAGAAAGATAGGGGTATTCCAATGCTGTGCAATGCAGTGTGTCTAAGAAGAATCCCATAAACAAAGAGAGAGGTACAGAGATGAATGTGAAACGTTAGAGATGTGTCACGAGAAGCCCAAAACAAAGAGAGAGGTACAGAGTAGAATGTGAAACGTTAGAGATGTGTCACGAGAAGCCCAAAACAAAGAGAGGGGTACAGAGTAGAATGTGTACTGTAATAAATCACTTCTTAAACATCAATACGATTTAGGAATTAGATTTGAAAATGCTGTTATTTAAATTATGTTTATGTTTTACAAAGAATATTTATATGACAATGATGAAATATTCTATTATATTTAAAAAAAAATTCCCGAAATATAGACAAAGTATAGATTTCAATACACTGAAATGTTTGGCAACAGAATCAATGCCCACCCTGGTACACACGGTCTGTAGGTAGCATGATTCAGGTCCATTCAGTGGTTTTAGTAAGCCAAGTTAAAACGTGGAAGAATTGTGCCTTTAAGACATTGATATCTCTGCTGACATCTTGCATCTTATCTGGTTCACAATACAGGACTGGAAATGCCGTCTGCTTATTTATTCAAAGAGATTTGCATATTTCACACACATATTGTATTGACCTTTTTTTGTCAGTCTGAACTGTTGCTTGAATGTTTGATATAAATGCCCTGGGGTGAATGCAACTGCACGTCCATGGTAATCATGTTTCCAAATACATCCTCAGACTTCTATCCCTTTTGGTATGCTTCATCATGTGATGCAGACAACAAAAAAGTATTTGTTGTGACACACCCAAAATGTCAATCCCCATACTGCAATTATAGATGTTAACTGCTATTGTTACTCTACAGTACGAGTAATGGTGAAGGGATGAACTAGAAATGTTCCAAGCACAGTGATTTCAGCATTTATTTCTCCTCTCCCTGTGAGTCTCAGACGTCCTGTAATCCCGGCACTCCTCTCCTCAGGAACAATCGTGGAACGATCGGAAAAATCACCTGCACCTGAGTTTAGGTTCGCAGCTGTTGCCTACAGCCATGATCTTGGTTGGTTTGAGAAGTTTTACGGAAATTATAATGATTGGGTTCTATCTCTCTTAATATACATTAATAGAATAATACAGAGATGAAGTTACTAATATTCTGCTAGAAAAGGCCTCTGAAAATGTTCTATTAAATCATACATTAGTAACTTGACCATGAGCAAAGTTGTGAGAGTCTCAAGATAAGACGTTCTTAGTGGACTGAACATCTTGCGGTTAGACTTCTTCTGTCTCCCGTTTGTCTGGAGGTCAGAAGCTCTATCTGGAGGAGAGGTTGAGCTGACCTCCCTCTTCTGGGTGAGGGGGGCTGTGGAAGGTTACTGCAAAGGGTGTGCTGTACTTTACCACTGAATGATGACAATTTGTGTAACCGGTTTGTTCATGTGTATAAGTATGATGTGAATCCGGTGATCGGGGCTCTCACTATTTAGGTTGGGGAGACTCTTGCTTAAGCATTAAATCTTTGTTTAATTCTTAATGTACCCATGTCTATTACAACAGCTGATCCTGGTAATTACAACAGCTGATCCTGGTAATTACAACAGCTGTTCATGGTAATTACAACAGCTGATCATGGTTATTACAACAGCTGATCATGGTAATTACAACCGCTGTTCATGGTAATTACAACCGCTGTTCATGGTAATTACAACCGCTGTTCATGGTAATTACAACCGCTGTTCATGGTAATTACAACAGCTGATCATGGTTATTACAACAGCTGATCATGGTAATTACAACCGCTGTTCATGGTAATTACAACCGCTGTTCATGGTAGTTACAACAGCTGATCATGGTAGTTACAACAGCTGAGCATGACTCAGGGTAGTATAACGGTAGTGGTCACACAAAATAAGAAAGCTAATACAGTACAAAACCGGATTGAGGGATTTGTGACATCAAGGTTTGCCCTGTACTTAAAGGCTTTGAGGCACAGCCCGTGTGTACACAACCAGACATCCCCCGTTCTGTATAATCTCTGACCCCCCAAAGGTAAAGAGAGGGGTGAGAACCAAATCCCCGACTCAAGGATGATGAGGAACCGCACTTTTGCTTTTGATCACACAGCTATCAAAACAGCTACCCGTGTTCTATCTGTTTTTTTTCTATATCCCTTTTTCCCTTAGCCAGCGCTTGAAGAGGATTTACCTGTGCGCCCCTGGTAATCCCATGACAACCAGCGCCTCTTCAACCAGAACAAGAGCTGTGCCTGGTCTTAAGTTTGTTTAGCGGTTTTAGGCAGAGAGCCGCTGGTCTTGTTAGTTATATTTTAACGAGACTACAAAGAAATCTTTGTTTTTTAAAACCTTCCGCCAGGCGTGTGTGAAACACAACAAATTACATAATCAGTTTGGGTTTGGTTTTATTATGTGTTTCCATGGGTGTCCAACCCCACCTTTACCATAACATCTATTCTCTTTGTCTTTCTCTCTTAGAACCAACAAATCCAACCAAATAACGAAGTTTTTGTTATGTAACACCATTGTCTGTTTGAAAATGTTCAGTTATATACATAAGAAACAGTCAGAAGCACACATATACATGCTGAATAAATTATTATAATCTCATATTAGTTTCCACCATTCTATTGGCAAGAAGACGGCTTGCTTGCCTTCCTGACAAAATTTCTGCGTGAATCTTACTGGATTTTCCTAATTCAAACCCTATCTCTCTCTTTGAATCTTAATATTTAATAATGTCTGCGGGTTCAAAGTTGTTACGTGTTATCATGTTTAGGTACACGGCCAGAGTGCTTGACACTACAAAGTATTAAACACATTTTTTTTATTAGTACAGGTGTCCTCTCTAATCATTACTTTTGCAACCAATGTACTTACAGAGCCCCAGAGACGTTGTGCTAAAATTCACTAGGAGACGTCAATATGTCCTTGTTATTCATATCCCCACACACCAGAGCCCAGGATCACCTGCCAATCAGATGGTCTCCTAGGATTGATTTTAGTTCCTTGGATGTCGCCACAGTGTTTTTGAACATTTCTGTGAATGGCAATATTGTCAGTTAAATTAAACTGCCACACACACCTACCGGAGCACAAAGCCGGTTTACTGTAATGGGAAATTCTGCAGTAGTGCGTAATAACTTTGCACGAAGATAATCAAAGCTGTTAACAGCTGTTAAAGATTTTCTGTCGAATTACCGACAGGGCACATTCTGTACCCTAGAGTGACTACACATTCCATATCCTTACAACAAGTACGTTGTTAAAGATGTAAGATTGTACAAAAATTGTATTTTGTTTTTCAGACTAATATTCAGTTTCAAAAGTGTATGAATGTAGAAATTGTAAGTTGTGTAAGTCGCTTTGGATAAATTGTACAACTAAATTGTAAATGGTAAATAGTAATATATTTCTGAATAACTTCTGCTGCTGTCAAAATGACATATACCAGAAATGGCCGTTACATCAATTATCCAAGCGCTTTTTACCGTTATGTGTTAAGTGAAAAACTGGAGAAATTAGCCTCTGACACTATGAGCTGTCTTTTAAAATGGATGGAGCGTAAACTAAAGATGAACTTGGCTTTGATAAACAGTAAAATCTCACTTACAAATCTCACAGTTTGTATCTGAATAAAGACATACTTTCTCACAGTCTAAGTCCAGGACCGTTTACAAACTGGCAACTTTTCAGTTCCATCATGGAACTGGAGTGTAGCTTGATTGCTTGATTGCAAAAACAAGAACAAGGAGATTGTCTGAAAGTATGAAAACATTTTCCATAGTTTTACATTAATACATAATTTAAATTGGTTTGTTTTTTTAACAGATCTGTCTTCTGCAATATTACTGTTTCAAACCGATTCACATTCATTTTCATTGAAATGACAGGTAGCAGTGGGAAACAAATATCTGTCTATTACTAAGCTTCAACTGTGAATCTTCTCTGAAAAAATGAAGCGGATTTCAGTTAGTTTGTTTGGCCTATACCTACTTATTCTACCTCTGATAGAAGGCTTAATCAATAATCAATAATCAAGTCTTAAGGTAAGGTTTACAATCCCTTCCGCTGTCGAATCCAGAGAAAACTGTATCCATTACCATGAGATCCTGAAAGAGCAGAATGTAAGGGAACTTTTTGAAACTGCTTTTTGATATATTATAGCTCTCTGCTTTACTGATCAATGTGTTTAAACAATCTTAAATATAATCATGTGGGACAGAAGGAGGCTCCTCAACAGATGTTCACCATAAAAAGAGGATGTGTGTGTGTGTGTGTGTGCGAGCGTGCGTGCGTGTGTGCGTGTGAGTGTGTGCGTGCGTGCGTGCGTGCCTGCATGTGTGTGTGTGTGTGTGAGTGTGCGTGCATGTATGCGCTTGCGTGCGTGTATGTGTGCGCGTGTGTGCTTGCGTGCGTGCGTGTGTGCGTGCATGTGTGTGTGCGTGTGTGTGTGTGCATGCATGTGTATGTGCGTGCGTGCGTGCATGTGTTTGTGTGCGTGTGAGTGTGCGTGCGTGCGTGCATGTGCGTGTGTGTGTGTGTGCATGAGAGTGTACACGTGTGCGTGTGTGTGTGTCTGGTAACAAAGTCGAAAAGCTATTCTCAGCAGGAAGAATAAAAGACAGGAACTGAAGGGGTTTTTGACATGATATGACTGTTTCTTGATATGGTTCGCGGTGAGGGCAGCGCGACTATTAATAATCTTATAATGATATGAAACTGCTGAATTAGCAGGACGTTCTATGACATTTTGTCTCAAGAAAATTTAAATGTTCTCCTGCGCGGTGGAAAAGTACTAACATTGTTAAAACGCTCATCTGTGGGGTCGTGGAGTCTCAAGGGGTATATTTCCCTGACAACAATGACTTTAATCTCAAAAGGACAGACATACATACATTTCTACCCCTGTTTATCAAACATTCATAATGAAAGTGGAATTTGTTATGTCTGACTGGGTAATAGAGCTGGTACTCTACCCAAATTTATATAAATGTCAGTTGCTGACTACTTAGATTATCAGTTCATTTTTAATTCCCCCTCAAAGAGAGCTTCCATATGGGCACGTTGTAGCCCCTCATTAAATTCACATTCGGTTTCAGATTAATAACCAGCAAGCTAAATTTCGTAATGCAGATGATATCGTTGTTTGTACTTTGGCTTGCTGTAGTAAGTGAACAGGGAATCTTTCCTATATGATCATGTCAGATGACTTTTAAAACAATACGAAAGCTTTAATTAGAATCTGATCGTGTGCCACTCGAGTAAGTTTTGGCAGTTAAATGCAAGGGAAGAAAAGCATTGACTTCCCGCCTATATAACACCTAAATCACTGTGGCTAATATTCTCATTTACTGACGTTTTAATTAGGTTGAAATGCCTGTTTGTTTATGTGTAGAAGAGCGCTATGTTTTCCATCCCTTGCTTCTCTGTGAGGTGATTAATGATGTGTACACACGTGAGGTGCTGTCACTAATTTTCACCGATCCCACTTCCTCCTATTTCCTTTTACCCTCGTTCTGCCTTTGGTGTGACATGTCAGATGCATCTAATAAAGAGCCGACGTCTCGGGCCGCTCACAGGGATAAAGATGCAGATTAAGACGTAAGTGCTCTCCGTTTACTCTGCTGAATAAGTATTGTCTGGAGCCGCTTGAGAAAAGGCCATTCCGTTCACGCCATTCAGTCTGTTTGGTAACCGCACAAACAAACACAAATACACTGCCTTGCTTTCATGCACTCACTTCAGCGGTCTTTCTCAATTACGATTAAAGTTCGGTTAAACAAGTCCTCTGAAAATTGACCGGAAGGGTGAAGTGCGTGCAGACCTGCTCTATCTGTAAAGTTTTACCTTAAAACGTAAGATTCTAATTATAAAGTGAGCTACGTAGAATAGCAGCTATGTTATTTTCGATAAAGATCTTTACAGTGGTCAGAATATGTGACTACACCATTCCAATAGAGAAGGTGGTAACCCTGGCATCTTCGCAAATATCTGCTTTCCTGTGTCATGATTATATAACCAACCACAACAAACTGTAACATGAAACAGGTTGTAACTACTAAGTAACTACATAGGAACATACGATTTTGCAGGAAATGCTAACTTAAAGCTAAGTTTAACTTCAGTTAGGCACTCTCATCTGAAATAACAGAAGAATAAAATCAAATTAAATACATATCTGCACGCTGCTCAAATGTGTAAAAACCTTGAACTTGCATGATGCTTACTAAGGAACTACATACTTAATGTATTATTACTGGAGTGCTTGTGTGTATTAATGTATGGTGTTTTCCATACAGGTAAAATAATAATAATAATAATAATAATTATAATAATGATAATATAATAATATTATTACAATAATATCCCAACTGAGCCAGTTTTAACATTCGCCCCAAAGCCATCCCGGGAGGTATGCTGAACAGCGAACAGTAAATATCTCTGTATTGTTTGGGGGTATTTGTATTTCCATATTACCATGTGAAATTTAACATAGGATTATATTTAATTAAAAGTAAATATTAACACCAATATTTCTGAGCCCAACATGTGCTGTTGTGAGGTCTATTTTTCTTTTGTTGACAAGGAGTTGTCCTTTTCTCAAAATCTGTGTATTCACAAGGGGTATTTCACAGACCTTGATTATAAATGACTTTATAATCTGTGTAATATTTTGATTAAAGGGATATTTAATGATCTCTTTCAGGAATTAATCATGCATTCATTGTAAATCAGGCCTTTTTCAGTATTTCTGAAACGTCAGTAAATTTGACTTATCTTATTTCAATCGACGTTTAGTAACTTGATTTGCCTTTGAGATTTTTAAGAGCTTCTGGCTATACTAGCCAAGTGCAATACAAGCTGAGTTTGTGAAATAAAAACAGATCTTCAATCTTTCAACCCGAGTTCATACAGCTCTAGATAGATTGCTTACATACAGGTGTTTTACTAACAGTTATGTTAAGTATAATTATTGAGATGTCAAAGTGTATACTTGGTACCAGACTTTGAAGCACTGCTTAGCTTTTTTTTAAATTGTTTATCTTTGCAGAACATTAGCTGTAATGGATTTCATTACCTTTGAACTTGTAAAGAATTGAGATCAACATGTAAGTACTGTCAGAGACCTCATACTGACATTTTAAGATTTAAAACCCTGTGACGCAATATCTAAGACCTTATTAATAATAATGAGGCAAGCTGTACCCCAATAAGTAACAAAAGTATCAAATTACATTTGCAAATAGATGATACTACAACACAATCTGAATGATTTGTGGCGAATAGATTAGTTGGGGGGTGCAATATTACTATGATGTCACCATCTTCAACGAAACAAGGCCAAGATCATAGGAAATGAATTAACATAGGAAATTGATATTAAATATTTGAATTTGAATCAAATACTATCACTGCAACCTCTGGTGAAAGAGAAGAGCTGCTTTTAAATATGGAAACATTGTATCCCTGATTTTTATGCAGAAAAAAAATTCACTCTTTTACGTAACTTTTACGCAAATGTAAATTCTCTGTGCCTTAAATTTTACCTCTCCTGGGCTTCAGAAGAACAATAATATAAAAATAATAAATAAATAAAAAGTCAGACTAGTCAAAATAAAGTCGTTCCGAATTGTATTCCATAATAATACGGCACAATTTTAACCCAACAATCGAATTTCTACAGAACATGAAAGAAAGACCTAACATGAATTTCTTTTAAAAACTGACGAAACACCTAGAGAATCATTTCACCAGGAATCACAACCGGGGAAATAACATAGCAGAAAGATGGCCAAGTTACAAACAGAATTTCTAAAAGGGCGATGATCAAAGTTCCTTCACTGGGCATCACAATTACCTGAGCTGAATCCCATTAATTTATTATTGTGAGCAGATCATGAAGCTTTAAAATATAATATTAATATATTATTATATATATTAATACTATTATATTTCTAAAGGGCGACTCTATATACCCCAGGTAAAGCCAGAGCAACATATACATGTTTTTTTATAGATTTATGTTACACATCGCGGTGATCATGTCCCCCCATAGACTTACAGTTCTGTACAGAACCTTGACTTTACCAATGAAATCAAATGTGCAGTAAATTAATTTGAGTCCGGTGGGTATATTTCTTTGAAAATGAAAATGTTATTAAAATTGTTTCGATATATTGGTTCCCTATATTCTATTATTGAGTTGTGGTAGCAATTTGCCTGACGGTCTTGTTGCCAGTGATAATGAATTTCAGTGGTATGATGGTCCCCATAGTAATGAGAGTTCAATGCAGTCAGAAAAGCCTGGTTAGTCTGAGTAATGATAATGCGAGGGTCAAAAATGTGATTCCCTGAACTGGCCCCTTTATATCTCGCTCAGAACCTTGTCTTCGTTCATAAATGTTTATTGCCATTTTTCGGCTACAACCTATCCTGTCAGGAGCATTCTAAATGTACACAAATAATTATGGAATGCATCTTGGAATGTACATGTATGCTAGGGATATGTTTAAATTAACATCCATGTCAATTGAGAAATGGGCTTTTCTTTGTACTTTTTCAAGACACGTTATTTTTCAGTCCTTCTAATCATTAGGTAAGGTTTGTACAACAAAAGTGGTTATGCAAATGTAGTTTTTGCAAGTTATGTTCTAACCAAATTATACATTTTCTGTCCAGTCAATTTAAACCGGCAATTGATCTGATTCTTGTTCTTGACCAGTTTAAATAAAAAGTACACTGAATTTAGCGTTTCATATAGCAGCTAAAAGAAATGCAAAAATAAACTATTAGAACAATTACACATACAAAGTTCAAGCCATAAGTACTACTTTGTTTTCGCTGCCCCAGAAACAGCCCAAGGGGAACAGATCTGCACACTATTTATGCATAATGTAAATGTGCAAATAAAATGACTGAAAGTCAGCTGATTTCTTCCTTTTCTATATGGGTTTTGTTCAGTCTTTTCCGTCTTTAACAAGAACTTTAAACTTCTCAGTTTCTGTTAGCATGCATGACTCCCAATGCAACAGTAGCATTACAGAGCTTGCCTGGTCAGAGAAGGATTCGACATGCGGCAGAGCATGCATGCTATCAGCTGGTCAGAGAGGGATTCGACATGCGGCGGAGCTTGCCTGGTCAGAGAAGGATTCGACATGCGGCAGAGCATGCATGCTATCAGCTGGTCAGAGAAAGATTCGACATGCGGCGGAGCTCGTCTGGTCAGAGAGGGATTCGACATGCGGCGGAGCTTGCCTGGTCAGAGAGGGATTCGACATGCGGCGGAGCTTGCCTGGTCAGAGAGGGATTCGACATGCGGCGGCGCTCGTCTGGTCAGAGAAGGATTCGACATGCGGCGGAGCTCGTCTGGTCAGAGAGGGATTCGACATGCGGCGGAGCTCGCCTGGTCAGAGAGCAGTCTTGTAACTGAAAGGTTGCTGGTTTAAGTCCAACCTCAGCTGTTGTATCCTTGAGCAAGGTACTTCATCTGAATTGCAGCAGTAAAATATTCTGCTGTATGAATGTGGAAATTAAAAACCTTGTAAGATATTTTGGATAAAAGTGTCTGCTAAACAACTGAAATGTAAATGCAAATAAACCACCAAGCACACGGTCACCAAAAACAAAAGACTTTTCAGTCTAAAACTGCTGAAAGACCTGCTGCCTTTCTTTTAAAGTATTTTTAATTATACACACCTGAGTATGGTCTAAATAATCAAATCACACTCCGTGAGTAAATTTGGCCCTAACTGCATGCCACTGTGACCAAAAGGTTACGGGGAATTGATTTGTTGTCACTTTCTGACCACTGTGTAACATCATTTGGTTTTAATTCTGTAAAATGGGCACAACTGCAGTTTTTTTGTTTGTTTTTTGTCGTGAAAAAAACATAGATTCCGGAGACCCGTTTTTCAGAGAAAGATATGCATTGATTTTAGGGTTCACCCTCACCCTCAACCACACCCACAGCCGGAGTGAAGCCTTATTTGGGGTCTTGCCTCATTCGTGCACCTGAGTGTGGATTAGTTGATTGGATCACACTCAGGCGCTTTTAATTAAATAGACTTTAAAACCGAAACAGCAAAGTGAAAAGGGAGGGTTTTGTTTGGCAATGAGTGGGTGGAGCTGAACCGGGGGGGGGGGGGGGGGGGGGGGGGGGGGGGGGGGGGGGGGGGGGGGGGGGGGGGGGGGGGGGGGGGGGGG
>JAOYSI010010262.1:0-10459 GCA_025775065.1 Hiodon alosoides
CTCTCTCTCTCTCTCTCTCTCTCTCTCTCTCTCTCTCTCTCTCTCTCTCTCTCTCTCTCTCTCGCTCTCTCTCTCTGTCTCTCTACCATGCCCAAGAACAGGAAGAGTGGCCATGTCTTACCGGATTCCCTCTCCTTGACACGTTAGGATGCTTTCCACAGAGTTGGGATTCTCTCTCTCACAGTCCTTCTTAGCATCTCAGGTTCGGAGTGCTCCCTCTTAAACTGCTCTCTCTCTTTCTCTCCCTCCCTCTCACAGACAAATTGCTACTTGGAGACGTGACCTCTGACCTGAAAATGTTAGAATAACCCATGGCCCTTGAACAAAGATCCCATTAAAGGTCTCCCTCTGTTTTGTTCCAGCCAGCCTGCCCACATGACCTATGTCATGTACTGGTGGACAGCTTTTTTTTTTTAGGGGTTTCTGGAGAGATGGATTTGCGGTCGGGTCAAAAGTGCCATCAGGAACTGTAAGAGGGAGACTCCTTTATCCTTGCCTTGTCAGTGGCCCCAGACGCTACATCACCTTTCCTTATCTCACAAATTCATGGTTCATTCGCTCAATGTGATATATATGTGTTATGTCTTTCATTACCACTTAATGCATCGCCTTTATCTGAAAACTACAGGAAATGTTGACAAAGACACGTGTACACTCAGTGGCCGGTTTATTAGGGACACAACCGAGTCCAGGAAAGTGTGTTGCTCCTACCGCTCGTGAGTCATGTGGCCAAGTCTTGATAAATAAAGCAGGCAGATCGTGGCAATCACATTGAACTTTAGAATAGGCAAAAAGGGGTGACCGAAACCGCTTTGAATGTCTCACAATCATCGTTGCTAGGCTGCCCTCCTGGGATTTCCATGCTCCGCCGTGTCTAGGGCTTACTGTGAACTGTGTAACAAACACAAAAACATCCAATCAGCTGCAGTCCTGTGGGCAAAAACAGCTTGTTAAAGAGAGAGAGGGTTGACGAGGGTGGCAAGCTAATAACGGCGCAGTACAGCGGTGGTGTGCAGAACGGCATCTCGGAAATAACGACTTTTCACGGATTGGCTGTGGCAGCAGACGGCCACGCCGGGCTCCAGTCCCACCAGTTCGAAACATAAACACAATCACCAACATTTGACAATGGAGGACTGGAAAACCGTCACCGGGTCCAATGAATCCCGATTCCTGTTGTGAGTACGGGTTTGATGTAAGCAGTCCATGGACCCACCCTGCCAGTCTTCATTGGTACAGGCTGGTGGCGCTGGTATGACCGAGTGGGGGAATGTTTCCCTGGCACACGTTCGGTATCTTGATACCGATTGAGAAATTTTTCGAAAGCTAGAGCGTAACAAACATTGTTGTCGACAGGGTGCCTCCCTTTGCGGCTACAGTTCTCAGACCTCAAGCAAATACAGCAGCTTTAGAATGAACCCGTGTACAATCTGCAGCAACTGCGTGACACCAAAGCGTCAGCCAACATCCCTGTGATAAGTTTCCAACAACTAGTAGAATCCATGTCCTTAAAAATTCAGGCTCTTCTGGTATTAGATGGGTGTACCCATTAAACAGCCACCGAGGGGATCATTTCATCATATACAGTAATGTGCAAAAGTCTAAGGCACATGTAAAAAAATTCTGTAAAGCAAAGATGCTTTCAAAAATAATGAAGCGAAAAGTTTCTAAATATAAAATAATTACTTTAAAGGGCAGCAAACAGCAAAAAAATCTAAATAAATAAATAAATATTTGGTGTGACTACCCTTTGTCTTTAAAACTTAATTCTCATAAGTACACTGTCGTGCAGTTTTACAATCTTGGGTAGATTGCTCCAAGAATCTTGGAGAACTTTCCACAGTTCTTCCATTGACTTGGGCTGTCTCGCTTGCTTCTGTATATCCATGGAATGCCCCGATGATGTTGAGATCAGGACTCTGTGGAGGTCATACCATCTGTTGCAGAACTCCTTGCAACATCTAAAAATTACTTTTTTTCTACTGACACACTAATATAGAAAAATAAGAAAAAATGGAACACCAAAGACAACGTCCATGTTAAAAAGTTAGGATGCCTAAGACTTTTGCTCAGTATTTCTTGCTTAAAGAAAGCTATACAAAAATCATTAAAGTTTAAAGGTATATTCAGCTCGCGTGAGGCTGCCAACATGAGCATGGTGCTGGTGTTGGCCTGCTTTAGAGTGCGGGGGAGGCTAAGGGCCATCTACGGATGCTGGGAGGAATCCCAAAGGAGCCTGGAAACAAAAACGTGCAGCAGCCTGATAGCCCGTAGAGTGCAACGATCGGACCTTAAATTGAACCCATTCGGGATTTACGCATGACAGGACCCCATCACTGTGCCTTCTCAGTGCTGCAGTAAAATGACACTGGACGTTATAGATAAGAGAAATTAATCTGAATTTCACTGAGGTGTATTGGTGGTTGGCAGTGCATTATCTTTGAGCTGGAAACCAAGACTAAGTGGAATGAAAAATATGTTGATTAAAACAGCTGATCCTCATCTTTATCGACATGGAATGTATGTCCTGTGGTGCTGATGCCCTTGTCTCGCTGGGATAAGCTGTGGTCCATGAAGTTGCAGCTAATCCAACAGAGACTGCCGAGTGCTGCATTGTTAAAGAGGGACACCCATTGGAAATGTGTCAATATTTAAATGAGAAAACAACAAAGGCAGCAGCACAGTGGATAATACAAACTGCTTTATAAAAATAAATGTGTAAACAATAGACAAAAGAATCCCAAAATCATTGTGCCTTTAAAAAATAGCCCTTAAGTTTATGCTTAACTGGTCACAAATAACTGTATGTGTGTTTGTGTGTGTGTGTGTGTGTGTGTGTGTGTGTGCACGTGCGTGTGTGTGAGAGTATGTGTGTCACACTTGAACTTACTCATTGATTTCACTTATAAACAGATGTTTCTATATACAACTAACGGCAGTGAGTGGCTGTGGCTATATTTTAAAATGCAAATGCCTGTTTAATGTACACCTGTGCGTCCGGGGGAGGTTGCTGTCGCACAGTGGGCACACCGAGATGAACAAGCAAAGCCTAATCATGGGAACATTGCTTATCAGCACCACGGACAGCACCACGCCTCCGATCAGCACATTGGAACTGCTGCATCATAAATCAGTACTGCGGCCAGCACACTGCGGACCAGCACCAAGGACAACACCACACCACTGATCAGCACATCGAAATCAGCACCATGGCCAGCACACTGTGGACCACCGCCACGGACAGCTCCACACCATCGATCAGCACATCATAAATCAGTACCATGGCCAGCACACTGTGGACCACCGCCACGGACAGCTCCACACCATCGATCAGCACATCATAAATCAGCACCATGGCCAGCACACTGCGGACCAGCACCAAGGACAACACCACACCACCGATCAGCATATCGAAATTAGCACCATGGCCAGCACACTGTGGACCACCGCCACGGACAGCTCCACACCATCGATCAGCACATCGAAAATCAGCACCATGGCCAGCACACTGTGGACCATCGCCACGGACAGCTCCACACCATCGATCAGCACATCATAAATCATGGCCAGCACACTGTGGACCACCTCCACGGACAGCTCCACACCATCGATCAGCACATCATAAATCATGGCCAGCACACTGTGGACCACCACCAAACCGCCAAGCAGCACATCATAAATCAGCACCATGACCAGCACACTGCGAGCCAGCACCACGGACAGCTCCACAGATTGACAGCAGAACAGGTCTCGGTCGGCTTATGTGATTTTAAATTGCAGGATTCTTTTTCGGCAGATGGTCTGGCCGTGGTTGACATCTTGGCATGTGGAACATCCATGCAATTATGGCTATTGGGTTCCAGTTCTAATGTTTCCTTACAGAAGCAAAACAAATGTCTGTTGTGTGTTTTGTTTGTGCTGCATGAAAATGTTTACATTCTACATTACATTCACTGAGCATTTAACGCTATGGCATAGAGATAAAAAGATCTCTATAAGATCTATATATATAAGTTTTATGTTGCTTTAGTTAAAATGAAAATAATAAACTATAAACTGCACTCCAGAGTACAAAAAACGCCAGGTAATGAATGTTTCTACCTTAGCTAAATATGTACGACCACCTGCTGTAAATACAGGACGAGTGTCTTAGTCGACACAATACCCGGTCATAAGGGACAAACTTTGATTTGAACTGAAAGCTTCCAAAGTCCAAATAGATTCAGTCCAATTCAAATACAGATTTTTGTACAGGCATTCCCCAGCAAAATCCCCATCCACAAGGGTACAGGGGAAAGCCACTCTTTGATAAAACATATGACCTGCACTCTAACACAGTGTTATTCAGTCCAATACATGCGGGACACAGACACGGAAGTATGCCAGACGGTTCTGTCTGCCGGAGTGCGGGTTCACATTGGGTCGGTTGGTTAGACTGAGAGCTGTCACGGCTTGAGCCATCATTGAGAGAAAACGGGCACTCGACAGGAAGTTCTGTCAGGGGTCTGATTTTTACTTTCTCATCCAGTCAGCACTGAAGGAAAGAGAAAAAAGCATGCTATCCCTTTCAGGTCACAGAGACGCCTGGACCAAACCCGAAGATCAAAAATGGCCCCACAGGACTCCCCATAAGACTCCTCGTGGGAGTTTAAAAACAGAAGACATGTTTAATATATTTTATTACATTATGTACTTCAAAGGAGCCTTTTAACATTTGATAATTGACGCATAAATATAATATGGTACAGCAAAAAATGCTTTCAAAAACACATTTGGAAAATGATGTGGACCAACATGGGATGATATGGGTATGAGGGTCTTTAATGAATACCACTTTCTGAGGGAGAATTGTGGACAACATGTATCACAGTGAGTATTCATCAAGGGTGCAAATTTGCTTACTTCCCGTTGCATCATCATCGGACTGTCCCGGTCACAGCATCTCCTCTCTGCTCTGCTCAACCACAGGTTGTCACTCGACCTCTCAAGCGTAGGTCTTTTCTTGAACCCGCCATGACTGGACTGACCGCAGATCGGGACTGGTCTACTGGTGGTATCGCGACCCACCGTTACCTCTCAACCGCAGGTCACAACCAGACTGCGCGTGGTTTCTCCACCAACCCCTACCCCTCCACCAC
The DNA here is from genome assembly GCA_025775065.1 of Hiodon alosoides. NCBI lineage: Eukaryota > Metazoa > Chordata > Actinopteri > Hiodontiformes > Hiodontidae > Hiodon > Hiodon alosoides. The sequence continues at coordinate 5,139 of JAOYSI010010262.1, forward strand.
AGGTTAGGACCGGAGTGCAGGGTGCTTTCTCCACCAACTGGTTATTAAATTTTACAGCCTGTCTTCCGTTTCACATTTTAGCATTCGCACACGCATTTTGCAAAACGCTGCTCCAGGCAACAAATGAGCAAATGTCATACCAGGACTTGTAAGAGATGCTGAAGCATCTGGCAAAATAAAGGTTTTTAACAAATGCTTTTCGGACCTGTATAGACGCCACCGATCGCATCCACACAGCCCCCCGTGCAGAAAAGGGACTGTTCAGACCATTCAGATGGCTCAAACGCTGCTTTATAAACCCTTTCAAGCTGCAGTCCCTTCCTCAGCCTCCTGAATTATTCTGTTTATTGTGTGGATTCAAGGCTTCCGTCACCACCAGCAGCCTTCACAGAATCTCTCTTCTGAGGGGATCGCCAGCTGGAGGCCTTTGGCTGCGCACGGCTGGGGATCATTCAGCCGCGTGGGGGGTCAGCAGTCACACCCGCCCCCTCCGGTGTCCCTGCCCCAACAAAACACCCTGGGGGTTCTTCTGATGTCCTGGTCTGGGATGCACTTTGGCTGCAGCGGTTGCCAAAGCCCACATGGTTCTGGATTTTGGTTCAGCTGAAGATTTGAAGGTTTTTACAACTAGAGAAGCTGACAATCTGTGCAGTCCAGCAATGTTATTTTGTTTATCAGTCACAATTTTAATTGACAAGCTGTTTTCACTTCAAGTACTTTGGCAAATTGTGAACTGAACCGATCCTATCATGTTCATTAAGTATCTCGCCCTAATATGGATACAATTTATTTTCATATCCTGTTGTCTATGCCGTTATTGTCAATTAGTTTTTACAAGCTGGTCGTTTTCTTTGGCCATGAACACACTGAAATGCAATGTCAGAACTTTGATTAGAACTTTGAAGAAGTGGGGGTGGGGGGTGGATTTCTGACAGTAATATACCTGCGTAACAGTGTGAGGTGAGTTTACGCGGTAGGATGGCGGTTTGTGTAATCCGTAATATACCAGTGTAACAGTGTGAGGTGATTATTTGCGGTAGGACGATGGTTTGTGTAATCCGTAATATACCAGCGTAATAGTCTGAGGTGAGTATATGTGGTAGGACGATGGTTTGCATAATCTGTAATTAAGTAGCGTAACAGTGTGAGCTGAGTATACGCGTAAGATGATTGCTTGCGTAATACAACAAGTGTAGCATTTTTTCAGAATTTCCACTGCACATAATTGCCATAGAAACAGTGACCCCAGTCTGGGAATCGGACAATAGAGACAGAAATACATTTTCAGGCTTTAAAGGAAATCTACGGTCCTCAGCAGGGGATGTCCGAGCATCGGCTTGGTCTTAGAGCACAACGACAGCACTGCTGGTACCGGGGGGAATAGAAGCAGGGGGCTTTAGCAATGAAATCAATGAAATCAAGCCAAGGCTTTGGAGACATTGTAATGAGCCGTCCAGGTTGCCGAGGATGGGTCAGAGAGTTCCTTCTGTCACACAGCCACTGTGGTGTCCAAAGCAAAAAACACACAACACATCTCAGCCACCTAACCCTATATATATATATGTATGTATCTCTATACCTCTGTGTGTGTGTGTGTGTGTGTGCACATGTGCACGTGGCAACGGTGTGTGCACGCGGGGGTGTGCACTGTGTATGCATGTGTGTGTGTGTGAGCATGTATGCGTGTGTGTAAATAGACAGAGAGAACGGATTCTCCGGCACCCATATCCCACTCAGGAGTGATGGACTCTGCAGTTTAATTAGGGTAATCAAGCGATGCCTCACATTGTTTTGTGTGAATATTTTAAGCACATTATAGCCCAATCAAAGCTTCTGCATATGGATAAACAAATCATCATGCTGGCTGTAATTGTTGCAGACATTATAAGTGCTTTTACCCATAATTTCTGCTGTGATTGAATATAGGAACAGAAAACTTACAACTGTGTCCCAAAATATCAATACATAACAATTGGCCCAGCTTAGTTGAAATACTGATCATTAAACCATGGCTTGAAGTAATAAAATAGGCAGACATGCACAACACATGTACAAAGGAGCCATGTGCCAATAGCTAATGGTACCAGAGGATAGAAGATTTGAGAATAAAACATATTATAAGACAATGACGCCCGTCTCTGCCATTAGTCTAGTAATTGCATTTGGAGCTAGCAATTATTCCAAAAATATAAAAACTGGCAATTATTATAATTTTTAAAAATATCAGAAGCAAACAGGCATACAGGATTACACAGACGCATGGACCATACAGCTGTGCCAAAGACCACAGCTGGCAAAAGCAACGTGCATTTCTACATCTCGTAAAAGCAACACACATTTCTACATCTCGTAAAAACAACACACATTTCTACATCTCGTACAAAACAACAAACATTTCTACATCTCGTACAAACAACACACATTTCCACAGCTCGAAAGCACCATACACATTTCCACAGCTCGTAAGCAATACACACATTTCCACAGCTCGTAAGCACAACGTACATTTCCATGGTTGATAAACACAACGTACATTTCCCCAGCTCATAATCGCAACGTACTTTTCCACGGCTCATAAGCACAACGTGCGTTTCCACAGTAGATAAACACAACATGCGTTTCCACAGAGGATGAGCACAACACCACATTTCCCCCCAGTTAAAAGGCCTTCTCCTTTACAGTCACTCCACACAAGCTGTAATTCAGCTGATGTTAATTCTAACAGGTGCGTAAGAGTCTGGAATTTTCTGCACAGAAGGACGAGGGACACCAAAGGCAGATTCCATCCCCACCATCTGCCGGTGAGCATGCTCGAAAGCCGAAACGCTAAAACCCTAAAACCGCTCAGAGAAGTCGGTAAACACACATTGCAAGGACTGCCTCTGCTGACGCATTCAAGGTAGCCAAGAAGTTCCTTATACCAACGCCCCAGTGCAGTGACAGAGGCACTGTGCTGTAGGAGACCGTCGTTTGTATGAGATGTTAAAAACGAGGTCCCGACTCACAATTGTCATCAATAATCCCGTGGCGCGGTAAAGATTAAGGGTTTCCCAGATTTCGGGACAAATCTTTAAATATGTCCACCTAATCACAAAGTATAATTTCTCTCTCTCTCTCTCTCTCTCTCTCTCTCTCTCTCTCTCTCTCTCTCTCTCTCTCTCTCTCTCTCTCTCTCTCTCTCATGGTGGTGGGTTGAACTGAGTTGCACAGTAAAGTGCTTTGAGATAATGAAAGCCACTATATAAATGCAAGCAATTATTATTAATATTATTATTTATACAACAAAAGTATGTATATATATATATATATATGTATATATAGTCACTTAAGGGATGAGATGATGCACTGAACTCACAACATGAAGAATCACGATTGTGGAACAATTCGATATACATTGTGATACATATTGCAGTTTCGTCTCATATTCTTCTGATAAAGCAATCCTTTTGGTTATTCTGTGTTGTTGCATTTCAAGGTACATATTCATCTTTCCAATGTGTTTGGGTTTCATCTGGCTTTAGACCAAGAGGACTGACGAGCAGTACCTCGCCCATGCATGATTAATGTCTTTCATATTTCTGCTCAACGTCTGCAGTGTGCTGAAACTTCTCATTAACAAAGCTGTATTTTCCAAAGCATGCCTTTTTTCCAGCCAGACGTCAGTAGACTGGTAAAACTCTCCAGATTTTCCAGGTTTGTAATGATTGAATAAAAGGGAAACTTTCTGGTTGTAATAGGCTCATATTTAATAATTGTTTATAATTCATTTTTACCTCCTGGTGGTACTCTCGCACTAATAGAAGATGGCAGAAAAGCAACAGGGCCTACCCAGAATTAATATTTGCTGACAGGTTAAATGAGCACCTGCTAAAAATTATTCCCGGGTGTCATTTGGCACATTCTCTGTGGCTCAGCCACCTCTGCTTTCCACCTGGCACCTGGAGCATGACAAAGGCACATTGAACCAGACGCACAACCTTGTGTGACCTTGTTTTAGAAAAATGACCCACTGCCATTAAGGCACTGTGGGCAGCAGGCAGATTTGTGACTTTAAATGTCTGATAGGCCCGCACTCGAGACTCGTTTCATTAGTCAACGTGCAGTCCCGACGGCTCCTTAATGAGGTCAGTAGGTGCCGCTGTGTGGGCATATCGAATCGATTGACCCTTTGTAGTTCAACCCAACACTCAAAAAAAGGGCTGGTAATTTGGAAACTTACAACTTCCCCAGGTTGCCAGGAGAAAACTAGAAATCAATCAATCAATCAATCAATGTGCAAGCGAGCAAAATGAATGAGCAGTAGTTTGCTAGCTGAATAAACGTCTCTTACCGAGCTGTCCCGAGACCAACCGTTAAAGTCCTGCTCCTCAACACACGAAGTCCAGGCTTTAGCAAAAATGATAAACCTAAACAATATCCGTCCTTGCGTTTTCTTAAGCGGCTGCTCCCTGCATGTGAGTGGGTAATCTTCCAGGATGCACCTGGATGCTGCAAGGATGGGTTTTGATCTTCCACCCAGAGGTGTCCAGAAAGTGACCAGGGGACCGGCCTAAAGGAGGGGCGCTCTGTGTTGGGCGCCCTCCGAACCACAAGCGCGCCTTGTGCTTGCCCAGCCTTGGTCCGTCTATTAGCTCAGCCAGGGTGCCACCTCCTGCGCTTAATTAACCTCGGGGGACACAGGCATGGGAGGCTCCCATTACGGGCTAATGGGCCTACTGGGTTCAATCAGACCAGCAATTAAAGACTGTATTCTGAATAAAACTGTTGTAGTAAACATATTCTGCACTGCTCCCCCCACGGGCATGTGGGGGTGGGCTCCTAATCAGGCAGCGAACAGCAAGACCACAGGCTCTAAATAAACACGTAAGGTGTTTAGAATCACCTGGTTTCACAGCCATGGGCTACAGCACTGAGAGAGGTCTAGTTACAGTAGTTAATTTATCATAGGAGAGGTGGGGGTGCAGCTCAGCAGAGCTGGGAAACTGTGCATTAAATGTCAGGTTGGCAATACATTGCAGTGCTGTGCAGTTTGTGTGAGTATACATTAATTGTATACATGCATATACACTATATGGACAAAAGTATTGGGACCTACACCTACACATTAAAACAACAGGAGCTTTTATGACATCCTATTCGAAATCCATAAGCATTAATATCGAGTTGGTATCCCCTTTGCGGCTATAACAGCTTCTACTCTTCTAGGAAGGCTTTATACAAGATTTTGGAGTCTATCTGTTGGATTTTTTGCCCATTCTTCCAGAAGAGCATTTGTGAGGTCAGACACTGATGTTGGACGAGAGGGCCTGGCTTGCAATCTC
>JAOYSI010010263.1:0-10457 GCA_025775065.1 Hiodon alosoides
TTCCACTTCCACTTCCACTTCCACTTCCACTTCCACTTCCACTTCCACTTCCACTTCCACTTCCACTTCCACTTCCACTTCACAAACGGGTTAACCCTGCCCCTTTTTAAAGGCTCCCAATTGTGTTAATTGAAGGCAGCTGTTCAGTCAATTACCCAATTACCTAATTTATCTAAAATGACTGCCTGTCCGTCCCACGCCTCCTGTGAACTGTAGTTCTGTTGTGCCAGGCCAACAGGACTACATTCCCTTAACACGTGTAGAGGGTGCGCAAAGTCTGTGGCCCAAAATACCGGCCCTCGACCATAGTGCCCCACACTTCATCACAGTACTTACAGTGCTATTATGCATAGCTATATGCACGTAATGAGCAGCACTTTAATCATGTACACAATTGTACCAGAAAAATCACCATGCAACTCTACCACAACACATCTTTCACAATTTCTCTGAGGTTTTTACAAGTGCAGTCACATGCTTGACCTTGACTTTCGCAAAAAGTGGTGTTAAAATAGTTAGTTCTTTCCCTGCCTTTGCGCTAAAAGGTGGACTTAATCAACGGAGACACAGGTGGTAAACTGAGAAAAACCGAGACCGAAATAGCACGTGGCCCACAATGCACCCCCAGGCTTCAATTTTTGTAACACTTCAGATGACCGTTCTTGGCGGAAAGTGCTAAATAATACATTTCCTTATACGCTACCACTTGCGTCAAGGGCAAAACACAGCCAAGAAAACGGGCTGAAAATGTGCGAGTTCTGCTGACGGTCACACGTTCTGTTATTTTGGATACGTCAAGATGATGTTTCCATGATGTTTCCAGTGAGGTTTCATTTTGGTCGAGGATAGTGCCGTGTGCTGTCATGAGGTTAAGACCACTACGTAATGTATAGTGATTTATATAACATTATGCTTCTCTAAAAATCAGGCTTGGGAGCTGACCGCTGTTTAGTGAAACAGCTTTCCTATAGGGCTACCATGGTAGTAGCAAGGTTCAAATGCACCAAACAGCTGGTATTTTCAACCTATAGTCATCTCCGGATTTGGTTCCTATCCCCTTGAGAATGAATATGATGGTCTCAGATTGTCGGTTTTACCCACAGATCACATGTTGCGATTTTAACCTTTCTATAAGACAATGTTATTAACTGTTGGAGGGAACAAAAACTTGAGTAATCAGTCCATCAACACTAACAAACATGAACCTTGCTGGTCATTTGAGAATTCAGGTGGAATTAGAACCACCTGTTGCTTTTAAGGAGGGCATTTTGATTATTTTCTATGTTTTCAATAATATGCGAGTAGCAGGTGAGGGCGTGCTCAGTCGGAGAGCAGCCGGAGAACGAGGCATTGAGGGAAGGTTTAACTTTTTTAATGGTCATCTTTTAAAGGAATCTTAGATTTTAATTAACAGCAAATTAACTACGCCAAAAACCTAAATTTTTGGTGCAAACTAAACTCAAACAGTTCCCGACTGAGGAGGAGGAGGAGCAGCGATCCATGCATCCAGTCTCTCCTCCTTTGTTCTTCCTCGGTTCTCCCTTTTATGAGCTTTGCTGGCTCTCTAATGTATCTGGGATTGTTTGCACCGGATCGTGATTACCATTAGTGGAACCACACTCAGTTGCACAACGAGTTCTATTTATTTTGAGGGCGTGGCCCTCCCTCTCAGTGTTGCTGTCCCTGCTTGAGGGCAGGGCTGTGTGCCACAACATGATCATGGTCAACTTTATATGCTCAACATATATAAATATGTATGACGATTGTGTGATGCCAAAAGTTTAAGTTGGTCTGTACCATTTGAAAAACCATTGAAAAACCTCACAGAGCAGAGGTAGATAAGTTGGTAGTGTAGAGGTAAAGATAAAAACCTTGGCTTCCATTCATGTCGAAAGCAGTATGCATATAACGTAATTTTGCACACCCCACAAAAAAAGACAATGTGTGATACAAACACAGTGCTCCCATTTAATTATTACTTTTAAATTTTTAACCTTTTAATTTACTGTGTGTGTGTGTGTGTGTGTGTGTGTGTGTGTGTGTGTGTGTGTGTATGTGTATCAGTGGGGGCATGTGATCTCCATGTTCCTGTACAGGCCCAGGTGTCCAGGGAGGGTCCTACACAGCCTGGTTAATTCCCATCATCATGGCTGTCTTCGGGGAGCAGGTCCTTTAAGCAACCAGATCCTTGATCTGCTTCTCAGGGCTCCGAAAAGCCTGACTGTTGGCTCATCCTCTGGTCTCAGTAGCCCTGTCCTTGGACCCCATGGGGTGCAGCAGACTAGATTGAGGATTGGGGGGGGGCTGCTAGCTTGTGACAGATGCCTGTCCAGCCTCCCTCTGGGACGCAAACGTGCACACACAAACACATCCCCCCTACCAGACGTTCACAGAGGACGAAGATGCTGGGGTGCGAGTTATTGGCTCTCTGGTCTGGATAGAGAAGCAGAGCAGGGCTTTTCACACCCCAACCAGGCCGGGATGGAAGGCTTTCAAGGTGCACCCAAGGTCTTTGTTTCGTATGTTGCAAATTTTCAAAATGTAAGCCATCCCTTACGGATAAAAATGTCAAAAAAAAAATGCCATACCTATTGTTAAACAGAATTTAATTATATAAAATGCAATTTTTTTTACTGTTATACTTACAAATTTTGGATTCAATATTCTGACATATTCGTTGGTCCATTCACTCCTCCTAAGGGAATTATCCAAGTGCATATAACCGCATATGAACAATAACCTTTCCTTGGTATTTATAAAGCAGCTTCATACTGTGCAATGCATTGTGACATTTATGGCGTCATAAAAATTTTCTCAGCCACTAGTCCGTCCTATATTCATCTGATACTTTCAGCCTACGTGTTCGCCCCTGGAATTTTAAGTTTTCGTCGGAGCGCCTTTCTCAGTCACGGACACCTCAGTGACGGAATCCGGCTACGTGATTTATTTGTGGCCGTTCAAAAAAGGGGATGAAAAAAACCCGTCACGTCGCCAGACACATAAAAGGCAGGGGATGAGCCAGCGCCTTGCATGCCCGGAGGCCACCAGCCCAGGCCCAACATCAAATGGCGCTGAAACGGCGACCCAAGGCCTGGGCCCACCGCAATAAGGGCAGGTGGTGGCTCTGGGGGCTTGGTGAACTTCCCGCAGCACGGTCCTGGAACGCCCACAACATCACAGCCCAACTTCACGTTAATCCTCCAGACAATATGCCAGTGGGCACTGCGATCCGATCACCGCCTTTCCTGTTGCAGGGCACCGGCGGTATGTAAAGTGAAGCATCTGACTTCAACCGCCTCTGGAAAACATGTCTGAAACCTGGCTTTGTGGTATTACAGTAAAATGAGTTCTACAAAAAAAAAAAAAAAAAAAAAAATCAATTTTCTACCTTTTTGTGTGTGGTTGCACTCCAGAAAAACAAAGGGCGCAACATAAGGTAATCATTATGAGACATTATATATTGTCTCTAAATGTGTTATCAGTTTTAAATACTAGACCCAAAGCTAACTTTTATGCGCTTTAGTTTGCAGTTATAATAATGTATTTCAGAAAACTTTTAACCAAGGTAAACGTGCCCAACATAACCTGCTCACTAATCAACGCAGCACTTGCTATTGTAATTGAAAGATTCTCACCTTTAAAAAAAAAAAAGTATTTTGGATCTGCAGATATTGACTAAGCTAATGGTTGCTGTAAAGCATCTTGGCATGTCCCTACAAATGCTGCAGCCACACAAGGGGAGGGTGAGGAGGTAGTACCATTGGTCCCCTCTGAGCCAATAGCATTCGAGTCACTCATCTCTTATACACACTGCCTGCACAAGATGGTTCAGCGCCGATTGGAGGAGAGGCAAGTCTGGCACAACCAGAATTCAGCAGTCTGGGAAGCTGACCAGAGAAAGCGTTTTGAGGAGGGGTAGGCAGATATGCTCAACCTGAAGAGCTGGATACACGGCACAGATGCCCAAGTTTGCCCCTATCCACCCTCCACTCCTTTGCCCTGGTCCCTGGGGCCGAACCATGGTTCCTCCAGACTGCAGCCCCCCAGGTTCCATCCCTTGCGCTCCTATCTGTTAAATTCAATCAACAGACACGAAACGAGACATGAGAGCAAGACTTTGCTCTCTTCTTTTAATCCCTTCAACCAACTCCAGCTAATGTAAAGTGGCTGCATGGTTGCTACATGGGCAGGTTGTGAACGTGTGAAAGTCTGCAGACGTGTGTGTGTATGCGAAATCACAGGCATAACACCATCTCTTCGGGACTGAACCCTACACCTCTCTTTTTATTGTCTGTACTAGAAAGCGGGAGACAGGGAGACGGCCCCTTCCTCTGGATGTTTTTCTCCTATCCAACATTTCTGGGCAATTGTCTTTTCAGCAAAGATCTCAATCCACAAACAGCTCCATTGTTCTGGGCCTAATCCGCTATACGCGCAACATAGCTCAGATCAAAGCCAGGTCTTTGTCTCGTTGAGATAGCTCTCTTTGTGGAGGATCTCAATCATTGAACACACTAACTCCTAATCAATTCATTTCTTCCAAACGTTCGAAGGCATCACATCACTAGAGAATGGAGGACTTTTTCTCCCAATTATAATTTATGAGAGCCGACGGAGTGAAAACTACCGTCACAAAGATGTCGATTAACTTTCATAGCGCTGTGCGTTCTATCAATTCTGCCTTCAAGTTCAATGTTGATACTTAAGAATAAGAAATAGCATTCTTGCCTGGATAACGTTCTGTGGCTACCAGACAGAACATAGACTCTTACATAGATTATGCAAACCCAGACCTAATTTGCTGATAAGATAGAGGTTTCACTTGAATTCCTTAAATCCCAAAAACTCAAACTTTGTGGCATGCATTAACCTCAACTTAAAAGGTTGAATTTAAAGACTAAAATACTATAAAAATAATATTAAAAACTTTTAATACTTAAAAAATGACCAACCTATGTCATCAGCAGAAGTTTAGATGTTGGCAGTGCCACCATACCTGTATAGTCATTTGCAAAGCAATGATATTGAATTTAGAGGCTGCTCTGGGATGTTGGTAATGAGTAAAGAGGGTGAGGTTTATTACAAAAAAGCCTGGAGAAATACTATATATACTTAAGTGAGTTATAGCTCCCATGTTCCAGAGTAGCTTCTCATTGAGGCTGTGGGAGCGATTGTTTCTATTTTGTTTCTATATGATCTGTTGCTTCCCCACAATTTTGTGCATCTGTCATATTAGGGCAAACATTTAAATTTTAGTGCTGAAGAGGTTTTTTTTCATTATCTGGGGGCTTCTAAGCTGTGGTATTGCGCGGAAATCATTTCAGACTGGGTGCACATTGATGAAAACGCAGAGATGAAAAATTTTCTTATTAAAAAAGGTTTTAATGGTTTGATTCTACGATTTAAAAATAGCTTATAACCACTCATGAATACATTTTGCTCAGTATGGGGTAAGATTTAACTAGGCTCATCGTCAAAACTGAGCCAGAAAAAAAGGCTAGCACCGATGTAATTCCACATCAAGAAGTATTAATGAAATATATATATATATATATATATATATATACAAACAGGGGGAGGAGCAGTGTGTATTCAGGGGGAGGAGCAGTGATCACACTTTGCCCTTTATAGGCTGCGTCTCTTGAGTCGTGAGTCGGGAGCCAGATTTAGGGCTTTGGTAGAGCGTGACATTTTCTGCGGCTGCAGACGCGACCGGATATCTCGTTGCTATTTCGGTCGACCGCACGGACTCGATAGTTATGGTTTCACCCCACGGTTTTGGATGGTCAGATTCCTGGGGGCTTAATAAGGCACACTCTATGGAAAACTCATGCAGGCGCAGCTGGGGTGTTCGGACTCGATTTGCATCGCTTTGATTTTTCATTGCATCCAAGGCTGACCGCAGCCTGGTCCTCTCCACTAAAGACGACCGAGTGGGCCTGCCGGGTTTATAGTGCCAGGAGCTGTAAATAACAAACGAAAATGATCATTTAATCTGCATGGTGGCCAACTCACCACGCTGTTGACCTGGGTCTGATCCCAACAGGATATCTCTCCCGGTCTCTCTATCGCTTTCTGTAGATGTGTGGGTGCATATGTATGTGTGTGTGTGTGCGCATTGATGTTTTAATTAATGAATTTGCATGGGGATGCTGATTCTCTCCCATGTCATATGAGTGCAACGCTTCGCTAGATTGGCGGCTCTGTTGACTAGAGGCTCATTTGATTGCCTAAGAGGCCAGACGGCACTGGCCAGGTCACAGAAAGTGCTCTTACCTAGAGCAGTGTGGAGAACGAGAAGTTGTGTTTGAGTGCCAAACCTTCTTTATGCACGAAATGGCAGTACCCAGAAATTTGTTCAGATTGCTCACATGAAAAAACGTTTATCTGAACATACTACACAGACATCTTTACCGATGTCTGGAGAGCTGCAACTAAATCTTCATGAAATTGAACAAAAGAAAAAGAAAATGAAAGCCGCTGGTTAAAGCAATCAAACGAGGGGAGGGAGCCATTTTAAGGCTTGCGTTTATAAGGAAAAGATGTGACAATGCGGACAACGTGACACATTTAAGAGGACAAAGTAGGTATTGTAATTGTGCCCCCCATCCATTGTCATATCTGACCGGTCTAGCGCGTTGTTATTCCCATCATAAAGTGCCATGGTGGCTCATAATGATAGTGTGGAAAAGGAAATGCCGGGCCATTTGAATATATATGAAGAAGATTTAGCCTCTTTGCTTTCGGTGCCTCAGCCCAAAAGGTTTTGTGGAAATTTATTGCAACATTGCCCACGGCCAATCTGTGGGAACGTGTGGTTTTTACAAACCAAAATGCTTTTTTCCCCCTCCCCTGAATCAGTGGAGCGAGTGAGCAGTATCCGTCGCGGTCACGGGCGCAGCGGCTGGCTAACCTGTGCAAAGGCCCGCGTACGCGGTTGATTACTGTGTTTACCTGTGCCTTCCCATGCAAAAGCGCGCTAATTAGCAGAACCGCATAATTACACACCTGACATGATGCGCAGCTGTGTAAAACACAAAAGCCGGCCCTGCATTAACTGACTGATGTACCAATGATTAGACACACAAGGGAGAAGCTACAAAACGGGATTTCATTTCTTTCTTTAGTTATTTTTTTTTTCCTCTCTAAAAAAGTTTCTGTTCTAACAGGCCTCCCTGGGGAGGGATTATGAAAAAAAAAATCGATTAAAGCCGCGTTACTACGGCAACGTAAATATAAGCGGCGAAAGTGGCGACAGTTCCCCCACACAGGCGCTGCTGCGTCGAGCGAACATCCTCGTCAGCTTGTGAAGCAATGATGTAGACATAATAGAGTTGGCTGAGCGCTGATGGACTGCGTCCTGTCATTCAACGGGCTGCTGCCGTCAGCACGGGCGTTTCCTCACCTCTAAAGCTCCTCAGCACAATGACCTCATCCCACTGGATGACTTCGACGCCACATTAGTGACGCAAAGGACAGTTTTCTGGACTCAACAGAAGCCTGCTGTAAATGTAAGGATTAGAACATTTTTTTTGGACAAAAGTGGAGGGGTTTACGATCCAAAAACTAAGCACTGACAGACTTCTTGTGCGTGCCAAAACGGTCAGTTTTGTGATGGACGCAGGATTCGTGACGGACGAGGAAATTCATACCCATTCGCATTTGACTCCCAGGGACAAATCCTTTTGGTGCAAAGTTCTCTCTGATAACAGATAACGGGACACGGTGTTGATCAGCTGCCGGTCAGGAATTTGTGAACCTTTGTTCCATAACAGCGCTGACTTGTGTGTTGCTTACATTGTCATTTTTATATCTTTGTGACAAACACTGCAGCTATTTGTGAGTTTATAATTCCATATTTCACCTGAACTCAGTAAAGAATGGCTGCCGGACAGCCTTGTGTAGCGTGAATAAGACAAATCTGATTTCCTGATCAGATCGCCCATGGGGAGACACCGCCCTGAAATGATTGACTCTCCTGTTTTCAAAAGCTCTCTACAGGAATGTGCTTTGAGGTAGTTAATCCCGTAATAATACAAGTTTAAAAGTCTAACACTTCCCCCTATTCTCTCAGTGTTTTTTATTTTTTTATTTTTTCATATTCACGTAGGCTTTTATGATATTAGTGCTTTCGTAATAATACATTAACAAAAATAATGGTAATTTAGTTGAAATTGAAATGCCTCTGATGACGGTAGAGGGGGAGTCATATTTATTGATTCAGCCATCACTGGTCGTCCTGTTGCCCGTCACATTCTCTTTTCTTCTTGAAGCAACTGTTTTGAATCCCCCGACTTACAAAAGGCTTAACTGGAGGATCGGAGGTTGATTGTAGCATACCGCCAGTTGGCACCAGCCTGACGCCGCGAGCCACCTATCGGTGACAGTCCATCAAACGCAGAGGCAGCAGGTCAAAGATCATGTCCTCTGAGATCATCACTCGCCCTGTCCCTTTAAATGGCCCCCCGCCCCCCCCAAATGTCCCGGGTGCTGTTGCCGTCTCTCAGTCAATACTGTCTCGATGCTTTAGAGATGAAATAAGAGGCTCTTTCATTCACCCCCCTCCGAGCAGACTCTTTCTGTCGGGGTGGGCCTTTCATCTCCACAAAGACAATGTTCCTCCGCCCCGCTGCGACGGTTTCTCACGCTTTTTCTCTCTGCCCCCTGAAACCCTCCCCCCCAAGCCTTTCTCCCCTTCCCAAGTGTGTACAGTTACCTCTCCTCCTTTCTGTCGCCCGTAGCGGGCAAGCGACTCCAACACACCCGTGGAGAACAAAACCCTGACCGGTGGGATGTGCTCGGACCGCCTGCCACTCCGCTCATCGCAGGGTGACGGACGCACTTTCCGTGTCGCGGATCAAGGGGGTTGGTGCGTGCAACGGCCGCTCCTGGTAATGTTCCGACGATACCTTTCCCTAGCACGTTAACCTTGTCGCCTTTACTCTGCCATTCACTCTGCTCACTCTGACCCGAGGCAGTGCGCACTCAAACTGTGAAATCTGGCTTACCAAAGACAAACATGAGATGAATTGCTGCAATGTAAAATCGAATACATATATATTTATATAATACAAATGCGACAAACAGATGCACGGGATATTAAAATCACAGGCAGGTAAAGATCCAAAACATAAGTAAAAATTCCTGATTCCTTTATGATTGACCATTGCCTATTTGATTGAGCCTAAGCTAATTTTTTTATTAATAGTCCCACAAAAAAATACAAAAAAATACAAAAAAATTTCAAATGTTTTTCAAAAGAATAGGGTGACTAATCAAATGATTAAATACAACTTATAATACTAAAGCAATAAAACTAAAAACGTAAATAATAACCATTAATATAAAATGTAACAAATGGTCAAGGTCTAATCAGTTTTTAAACTTAAAAAATTACATTTTTACTATGGAAATGTTCAAATAAAAATAAACTGGCTTCAATAAACTGCTTATCTTAACTTTTCAATACTTATCCCGACTGCACTTAAGATTGGACTAGCATGATACAATTAATATTATTTATAGCATACTGTCTATTGCTTGTAATAAAATGTGCAATAAAACAGCACATTAACCCCCATGAACAGTGATTTGTCTGCTCAGATTAATGAAAAAGGCAGCCAACAACACCCATGATAACATTTGCAAACGGACAAAAAAGAAAATGGCTCACTGAGATATGTCAGTGGAAATCCTGCATGTACACAATGGGAAATCTCCTTAAACGCAGCACTGGGTGATTATCATAACATTAACGTAGAACTGAAAGTGCCTTGTTCTCCTCACAGTGAGTGATTTGACTTTTCCGGGACTGCAGTTTTGCATTTTTGCGTCTGTCTGTTGATTTCTTAACGGCACTCTTTCCCCATGTAAATTTACATTTTCTTTCTTCTAACAAAGCTGCTTTTGAACACTGTATTTCTGAGGGAGGACTGTGGGGATGTGTTATGCAACTGAAAAATGTTTTTGTGTGCAACACCGCTGTGTTCATTGCAACACTGGGTGTGGGGGGGTTACTTTCCTTGTTAAAGATAAATCTCAGGACCACAGATTTTTTACATAATCAGTTGATTATCTGAGTCAAAAAAAGGGGCAGTATTTATGATGAACACGTTTCCTTCCAGGGAATGTCCTCACAGTTTACTTGCATGCATACCACGTGAAGCCTTGCCCAAAATGAAAGAAACTGTACTTTTTATAGCCCCACCCCCTATCACCACCACTCATTACCCTGCTGGAAACTCTAACTCTCACACACATTAATGGCTTTTATTTAAAACTGTGGCTTGCACTCAAGAAATCCGGCAGAATCGTGAATTAAAAATAACAGTCAAAAACAAAGTAGGGGCTAAAGCTTTTAGAGAAATTAAGCGCCGGGCGGGGGGGGGGGGGGGCGCGGGTGGGGGGGGGGGGGGGGGTGGGGGGGGGGGGCGGGGGGGGGGGGGGGGGGGGGGGGG
>JAOYSI010010266.1:0-10455 GCA_025775065.1 Hiodon alosoides
GATATAGTATATAAATGTATATATAAATATTTAGCCATAACTTCTTCGGAGGATGAAACAAATAAATCATACGAGGGGCTCAGAGGTGCTAAATGTTGACCATCACATAAGTTGGTGAAACTAGATTGCAGGGGTAGAACTCATGGGGTGCCACGTGAGGGAAGTGAGAACATGCAGAATGCACAAGTGCGTGGGTAGATGGTTTTCAGACTGGGAGAGCATGGGCAGCACGAGCAAACCCTTTTTTTTTATGTGAGAAAACCTTTTAATCAAATTTCAAAGAATTGCACACGGGAATAACACAGAACAGCATACAAGAATCAAAACAAGACAGACTTCCGAAAAAAAGTAAACAAGAGACAAAGAGCTGTGAAATATATAAGATCAGAAAATCATTCATTCTGGGGTGGAAAAGTCAGTAAATGTCAGTTTTTATCTTGAGCCAATCCTCAAGCATATTGCAAAAAACATCGCCTTGGAGGCAACAAAAAGGTCTGGTGGGCTATTCATTCAGAATAGCCCGACAGCAGATACATGTGATTTATTCTACATTACATATTATTGATCTAGCTGGCGCGCTTATCCAGCACAGTCAAGTACAAAATGATAGTCAATGCGTGGGGGTAGGTCTTGACCATGACCTCAAAAGGGCAGGGTCCCAGTACACAAATTCTTAGTGAGGAGAGGCAGAGCTTCAAAAATGTGTTTATTTTATGATTCTGTTCAAGCATAAATTATATACTTTTAAAAGTTATTCTTAAAACTGGAAAAACATAAAACTGCTGAAAAAAAGCCAAACACAAAACAACTGCTTGTCATATGGTATCACATTTTCCAGGAAGCCCTCTTCTTCCTGTTATCTAAATCTCACCCAACCAACCAGAGGTTAACTTGCAGACAAGTCTTCGTGGCATTATGGGGATTGTAGTGTTAGGGGAGGGGGGCATTTTCCCCGGTGCCCCCTAAGCTGTGCCCCACAACACTTTAGCATGTAGTGCTCGTTAAAGCATTGATAATCTGTAATCTAGAGGCAGAAGAACGCTAGGAGGTGAAGTGCAGATGCAGAGGTAAGTTTTAAGTTTAAGAGTCCTGCATGATCAGAACATTCAGACATTCTTTCTGCACTTCTAACACGGGGTTATGTTTTATACTCTTATAAGTTTGAAGATAGCTTGTGTCACGGGGGTAGACAGAACTGCAACTCTGCAGTTTTGATCTACCACCAACTCAAGCAGAGCAGAACACAAGGTAGAGTAAGGACAATCATTCCATTCGTAGTTAGAGTGCAAGTGCAGTTGTGCAGTTTGTAGTGAAAGTAACAGCACTTCCTGGTGTCGAGGCCAATTGCAAGTTGTATGCACCTACAAAATGACAATCACATACAAAAAATGCATCCTAATCAAGGAGCTTTTACCAGTGAGCGTAGAAAACTCAAAAGGAACTTTTTATGTGAAAATATTTTCAGACAGAGATACAAATGATTAATCTACGTGTAGAGAGATTCACATTGTTTGTCCTTTGATCGCATGTGATTTTTCCCCCCACTCTCGTCGCCTCTGAGAGTGGCGGTGACAAGATTTTCTCTCTGCACACCGGGTGTGGCTCACAACAGCTCATTTCCACCCACTGGATTTCATTATGTTCCCGTCCTCCTCTCCATCAGCCGGATCTTCATACATCTAACGCCCTCACTACCACCCACGCCCCACCTCCACACTGTAGGCCTGGGCTGCCGCCACCTTCTGGGACTAAGATGGCCACCTATGCCGGGAGCAGATGCTTTCTGCTCCTCCAATCTTTGGAGCAGTGATTCTTGCATGAACCCTTACTAGAACAAGGGTACAGTTTATAGTTTTCATAAACAGATGCTTTGTTAACTAAACTAACACCTATCAAGTCGCAGTTTAAACCTTGTCTGGAAGATCATTAATTTTCCTCCCTTTCAGAATCGTCACAGTTTGACATTAGTCATTGTTAACAAACCACAACAAAATAATAATTTAAGTTTGGGTCAAGCATACAAAATAATTTCACAGAAATATCAAAATCACAAATATATTCCACAAAAGAAGTAGCTTAAATGATGGTATATATATGTTAAACAACTCTGTGATATAATAATTTGGTGGCACACATATTGATATACCAACTAACTCGCAATTACCCAAACAGCAGAATAGATGTGTAGATATGAATCTGAACTTGGACAAGAGATAAACAAGACTAAGTAAGGCAGTTAAGAGTTGGGAACATGTTTTAATGGCGCCTAGTTTCAAAGGGTTTCAGATTAATCTCCTTGGATCTTTTGAATGCCAGATGCTGCTTACATCCATAGTAGCAAATCAGTTGGGTTTTCAATACGATTTGAACTTTGTCGTTGCAGATATGTGACAGCAACAAAATTAATTGAAAGTTGTATTTAACATATGACCGTAAATTGAACATTAGCTATATTTACTCTACAGTACATGCCCAAAAGCACGTGGCTACCCCTCCAAATTAGTGGATTCGGCTATTTCTGTCACACCCGTTGCTGACAGGTGTATTAAATCAGGCACACAGCCATGCAATCTCTATGGACAAACATCGCCTTTCCAACAAATCAGTTTGTCAAATTTCTACACTGGTCAACAATAAGTGCCGTTATTGTGACGTGGAAACATCTAGGAGCAACCACAGCTCAGCTGGGAAGTGATAGCTTCTCCAAGTGTCCTCGGTTGTAACCCTCACTACCAAGTTCCAAAATGCCTCTGGAAGCAACGTCAGCACAAGAACTGCTCAGCGGGAGCTTTATGAAATAGGTTTCCAAGGTAGAGCAAGCTCACATAAGCCTAAGATCACCATGTGCAATGCCAAGTCTTGGCTGGATTGTTGTAAATCTTGCAGCCATTGGACTCTGAAGCAGTTCTTTGGTTTGATGAATCACTTTACTTTACCATCTGGTAGTAAGACGGCAAATCTGGGTTTAACGGATGCCGTGAGAACTCTACCCGAATGCATAGTGCTTAAGTTTAGTGGAGGAGAAATAATGGACTGGGGCTGTTCGTCATGGTTTGGGCTAGGCCCCTTAGTTCCAGTGAAGGAAAATCACTACAGCATACAATAGCATTCTAGACAATTCTGTGATTACCACTTTGCTTACAACATTTTGGGGAAGGTCCTTTCCGGTGTCAGCATGACAATCCCCCTGTGCACCAAGCAAGGTTCATACGGAAATGTTTGACTAGAAGATGTCCACATATTTTTGGCCATGTAGAGTAATTAGGTATTTTAATATATCGACAATGTGTGGAAGTTTGGAAGTTTTTTTTTCAAATGAGCCACATAATCACACATTCAACTACAGTAACGGATTGGATCTAACTGTGGTTGTTTGGCGTCCTCTTGTGGATATTTTCACTTTTACACCCCCAAAATCTAATGACTTCTAGTTCTCTTATGGATTTGAGTTCAGGGATAGGCTTGTATGGTACTAGTTTAATAGTTTAATCATTGCATGTTTGCCTTAATACAAATCTAAAAAAAATACCGGTACGTACAGTAAATGTATGTCATATAGTTGAATCCAGTTCGCATGCGCAGTCAGTTTACGTGGTGACGTTACGCTACTCCAACACAGGAACGTAGCCTCGGTGGGAACAACGATGTGTTTCTGAAATGTGCAGGTGACTTACGGGGTGAGATATATTAACGTCAATATTTGACACGTTATTTTTATTTAATTTGTTTAGACGTTGCAAATCAGTGTTCCATATTCTAAAATTCAGAATCGAACAATGTCCGATAGCATCACTTGATTCCTGCACGTTGAAATTTTGGCAATATTTGCGTTTATCACAAATTCTGCTGCTGCCTTATGTGAATCATTTATTTAAGGGAATTTGGGTGAAGGGAGTTGATTTTGAATATATATTTATTTGCATGATTTACCTTAGTAAAGATGTACCGCCCCAAGCCCACCTTGAGAGATCGACAACACCTGTACAAGCTGATTATTAGCCAACTTTTGTATGACGGATACACCAACATCGCCAACAGCCTGATCAATGAGGTGAAGCCTCAGAGTGTGGTCTCCCCTTCTGAGCAACTAATGCAGCTTGCCAAAATGGGTAAGGCCGGGTGTCTGAATGAGTGGGTGACGCTGATGTTTAGAAAACAGTAACCCCTATGTTTGATGTCCCCTACCTAGTGGGACCAGATACATTTATTTTTCATCAGTGCAGTAATATTTTTTATCAATCGCACCTGTTTTGCTGTGACGATGGCCATCATGGCTCGCCCGTGACGACACGTGCATGCGATCGGCAGGGATGGAGAACGACGACAGCGCGGTGCAGTATGCCATCGGCCGCTCGGACACCGTGGCGCCTGGCACAGGCATCGACCTGGAGTTCGATGCCGACGTGCAGACCATGTCCCCCGAGGCCTCGGAGTATGAGACCTGCTACGTCACCTCGCACAAGGGTCCCTGCCGCGTAGCCACCTACAGCAGGGACGGCCAGCTCATCGCCACGGGCTCCGCCGATGCCTCCATTAAGATCCTGGACACGGAGCGCATGCTGGCCAAGAGCGCCATGCCCATCGAGGTCAGCCTCTTTAACGGGGAAGAGGTGTTTATCATTTGTTAAAAATGTTGTCCTGGATATTTATATCCTGGATATAAGGGTCCTGTAGAGGATGGCCAGTTGAAGAAAATCGAGAAATTTCCAGTATAATAAGGCAGTTAGGGAACAGCATTTTAAAAATCCAGCGGTATTTCTGTCTGCAGTCGCACACCTATTGGAGTTTATGCTGGTTTGCATGAAAACAGCTGTGCCTGTAGAGGGAGCTCTTTTGGTGGCAGAAGATCAATGGCAGAACATCTGTAATGGAAATATTGTTTTTGTGTAATG
Organism: Hiodon alosoides; assembly: GCA_025775065.1. Taxonomy (NCBI): domain Eukaryota; kingdom Metazoa; phylum Chordata; class Actinopteri; order Hiodontiformes; family Hiodontidae; genus Hiodon; species Hiodon alosoides. The sequence continues at coordinate 4,893 of JAOYSI010010266.1, forward strand.
AATGAGCGGGTGGATTTTTGACTGGATCCATGCCTGTTCGTGCGACTATCTGTGAAGGGAGCAGCGCATTTGTGTGGAATAATGTGTGTGTGTGTGTGTGTGTGTGTGTGTGTGTGTATTCGTAGTTCAATAAATGCTTTACCATCTGCATCTTTCCTCAGGTCATGATGAACGAGACGGCCCAGCAGAACATGGAAAACCACCCTGTGATCCGGACACTGTATGACCACGTGGACGAGGTCACCTGCCTGGCTTTCCACCCCACGGAACAAATTCTCGCCTCCGGGTCACGCGACTACACCCTCAAACTGTTTGACTATTCCAAGCCTTCTGCAAAAAGAGCCTTCAAGCATATACAGGTTTGTCACGAGTAGTGTACAGCTCCTGCATGACGTTCACCATAAACAGATCAGTAGATTCAGGTTGTTACTGTATGTTAATTACTTTCCGTCCTTTTTCCTCTCTGTCCGTCCCTTTAGGAAGCTGAAATGCTCCGCTCCATCTCTTTCCACCCATCAGGGGACTTCCTGCTGGTGGGCACGCAGCACCCAACCCTGCGGCTGTATGATGTCAACACCTTCCAGTGTTACGTGTCCTCCAACCCCCACGACCAGCACACGGACACCATCTCCGGCGTCAGCTACAACCCCGGTGCCAACAGCTACGTCACCTGCAGCAAGGACGGCAGCATCAAGCTGTGGGACGGCGTCTCCAACCGCTGCGTGGCCACCTTCGACAAGGCCCACGACGGCGCCGAGGTCTGCTCCGCCGTCTTCTCCAAGAACTCCAAGTACATCTTGTCCAGCGGCAAGGACTCGGTGGCCAAGCTGTGGGAGATCTCCACGGGCCGCACGCTGGTCAAGTACACAGGTGAGGGCCGTGTTTAGGGCTTTCTGCCCACTGCACCAAACGCTTACATACTAAACCCTAGTAGAACACTGCCACTTTCCAAAAACCAGCTGTCATTTATTCGATCGCATGTATGTGACTGCGATTTAAATATGACATAAATCTGACTTAAAAATGAAAGGTTCCCTTCTGTAGTAGCCCTGTTATTCTGCATTAATAGTTCAGTGGCCTGATCATGTGGCCACATCGTTGGCCTGCTATAGAGGTTGTACTCTTAAAACAAAAGAGTTTTACTCCCCCCCCCTGCCCCACCACCCTGACCTCTCCCGGTCAGGCGCCGGTCTCAGCGGCCGTCAGATGCACCGCACGCAGGCAGTGTTCAACCACACTGAGGACTACGTGCTGCTGCCGGACGAGCGGACCATCAGCCTCTGCTGCTGGGACTCGCGCTCAGCCGAGCGGAGGAACCTGCTGTCGCTCGGCCACAACAACATCGTCCGCTGTATCGTGCACTCGCCCACCAACCCCGGCTTCATGACCTGCAGCGACGACTTCCGGGCCCGGTTCTGGTACCGCCGCACCACCACCGACTGAGCCGCCCCGCAGTGTCGAGTCGCAAACTCTTATTTTATTTTAATTTTTCCCCTTTCCCCGTCCAGCTGCACGGTAGACTGTCTGTAACCCTAACAGCTGGCCTGAATGGGGAAAAGGCTGAATGAATGAAAGTTTGAAATGAGCTTCTGTTTTCCAGAGGATACACAATTTCCATTACCCAAGTCAGGCTTTTTTCCTCCGGTTTTTTTATTAGATGAACATTGGCCCCTTGGTGGCGCTGTTTTACAACAGATTTTATTATTTTACCTCAGTGGAAGTTATTTCACATTTGGGACAGTTTTTACACGTTGCTGTCCTTTTTAAAAATGTCATAAAAGAATGTGTCATTTGTGAGGCTGTGTTGAAATATCATGCATTTGCTTGGGCTTTTATCAAAATAATTTCTAAAGAAGTAAGTTATATCTGATGGTATGATTGTGATCATCTGTTAAAACAAACAGAAATGTTAATCTTAGTTCCTGAATAATAGATACATTTTTTTCCCTTCTACTTCCGAGAAAGATAAAGACAGTTTATTTATCTCAATGCTGAAAGGCTCCAAATACTTTAATTATGCACGTAAGATCTGCCATCAATTTCACCCAAAGAAGACAGTTTGATTTAAATGTTACATAAATTAAATGTTTAAGGTCTGGGGTCCAACAGGTGCTACATTTAGCTAGTTTTTGTAATGCAGGTTCTTTTGAGAGAGAAGTTGTGTGTCTGTGGGGGGTTGTTATTTTAATATTGTAGCTGAATAGGCAGGGATGGGCAGTATTACTAATAAATGTATTTAAATGCTTTTGTATATTGTATTTGACCTGCTTTAAAAAGTCTTAATGTAATTTGTATCAAAATATTTCAGAGATATTGTATTACCAAAATACATCTTGTGTGTGTGTGTGTGTGTGTGTATGTATGTATGTTTGTATATATATATATACATATATTATTGTTATATATATTATAAGTCTTGAGGTTTGAATAAAAACGGGACTAGACCACGTAAGTTGTGCCCTCTGACTTTCCCCACGTCTGTTGATAAGCTTGTGTTTTTCCATCTGGAAGTATAATTTAGCAATTTTTTTAATAAGGGGTTTACTTTTCTGACGCTGACGTGCCTTGTGCATCATTAGTGAAATCAGGGGAGGAAAAAAAAAAAAAAAACCCTTCTTGTGAAATTTATATATAAAATACTGTTTTTTTTTTTTTTTTTAATTTATTTTGAATGCATTTTTAGGTGCTAGTGTTTTGATGCGTTTTCATGTATTTTTGCCCATCTCTTTAAATAGGAAAGGAACTGGCTGAGGTGTGAGGTAGTCTAGTCTAGAGGAGTCCTTGTGAACGGTCTGTGTGTTTATGAGAATAAACTTCCCTCCTCGCAGCTCAGGGGTTGTTGATGACATCGTCAGCAAATGCGGTTTGGCTTTGTTATCTGAGCTGGCCACATTACCCACTTCCCGAGGGCCTGTGAGAAGGCCAGTGGACAACGGCGGTACTCACAGCGGAGGTGTTTCTGCCTCTCCTCTCTGAGTCATTTGGGATTTTCTCTGTAGAAAAGCATGTTACACAGTGTACAGTTTCTAGATTCATCCACTTGTATAGCTGGATACTTACGGAAGCAATTCAGGTTAAGTACCTTGCTCAAGGACAAGTCAAGGGGTGGTGCTTTAAATGGTAACCTTTCGGTTACAAGCCTGACTCCTAAGCCACTCTACCCGCTGCCCCTGATGCCAGGTAGGTAAGTACCTTTGCGCAAGGGTATAACTGTGCTGCTGTCTATGTGGTTTTTTTGAAGCTTTGACGTTATAAGTCTGACATTTTGACCATTAAATTACATTTTATATATAAGGTGTTTTGATTTTTAGTTATTAACATTCAAATTATGATGATCATTCTGACTTCACATTTTCAGTTCTCAAAATTCGCTCAGGGGCTGGCTACAACACAAGACGACAAGCAAGACGTTACATTCATTTCCATTCATGTGACAATGTGTCAATCAGGGGCGTTGCTAGACATAAAGCTCTACTGGGGCACAGGCCCCTCGTTACCCGGATCGTTTTTCCTCGAGAGCCTGCTGCGTGCAGCACAAAGCAGTATACAAACTTCCCTGGCTTAACCCACTATTCCTACACTGCAACAAGTAATGGTAAAGGTGAAAATGTAGAGATAAATCTTTATGAAAATATTTAAGATTTATCAAAGTTTTTACTGGGCACAGCAGATTTATGCTGGGGCACATGCCCCTGTGAAAAGGGTCTAGCGAAGCCCATGGTGTCAATCATGTGCCATCCGTTTTTTTTCCACCAAACCCGGTCCTTGGGACCAACTGTCCCATCTTCGTACCTATAAAAGCTCTCAATATCGTGGTAAATCCAGTGAACTTCAATCATTGTACTTCATTATATCAAAATAATAATTTAAAAAATCAATGTGGAAAAATGAGACAAAGGCCACCTAACCCTGAAAACCCTGTGTGTTAATTAAGAGACACTATTTGGATTGGACACAATCTCACCTGACGTTTCCCAGTGTTGATGGGATGCTAACCCCTAAGTTTTGTTGTCAAGTGCTTGATCTCTACACCTGGCCGACAAGGCTTGGATAAAAGCGTCATTTGAGTAAACCCAGTCGCGTTTAAGGAGGACATGCCTGCTCTCACTGGGATTCGCTTCATGGCAGACAAACATTTCCCAAACATTTCCCAAGCCTAGTTCTGATAGCCCGCTGTGTGTTGGTTTTGATCTAGCCTCCCTATTTAATGATCAAAGCTTGATTTATTAGACAAAACTGTTCTAAGTATAACCAGCAGTGATTTCTTTGTGACAGAAGTGTGCCGAAAAAAGATGGGTTTAATGTAATTTTTTTTTGTTTGTTTGTGGTAATTTTTAAAATGCTCATGTGGAATTATTAGCTTCGATCTATGACATTTTAAACCATTTACCATTGTCTGATATTCCCTACAGTCATGTGCAACAACAAAATGAGATTAAGATATGCCAATGCTTTCTTTCAAGCAGCAAAAATGTTTTTATTTCCAGAAATCTGAGCAGGCAACTTCGAGATAAAACCCAGAGCCTGCGTTCAATTCCCAGCTCAAGTAAGTCCGCAAAGAAAAAAAGCTTGGTTGGCAGATCGGTGGGTAAAAACTGTTGGGGTTCCTTTGGCTTGATGCTAAAGAGCGACTCCTAACGGCTTCCCGGGCGCCTGCGGGTTTACAGTATTGTTGAGAGGAGTGTGCGCTGAACCTCTCATGCAAGCCGTCTAGCCTGCAGATTGGAAATAAGACGGGTGGCTTGAAGGCGATTAGGATTGACCAGAGCTCAGTCATACTACCTTGCTTTCCCGATATATGTGTGTTGGAGGGACCCATGGCAATGAGCTGTATTCATATTCAAATTAATTGATGGATCCAAATTGAGGTAAAAATTAATTGGCGATTCCTAATTTATTGATGTTAAAATGGACTAGTGTGTATTTAAATCTGTTGATCAGTGTGGTATGAAATAGGGAAGTTTATCGTCTCCCCGAACAGGGGAATCAAGCTTCCCATTTTTTCTTTCTTTAAGATGGTTTTAGTAGGAGAGATTTTATGTGTATAAAATTTAAAAATCTCCAAGCTTTTTTTGTGTTCAGGAATCCGTGGAAAACCCTTTTCTGGGTGGATATTTCTGGCACTTTTTGAAACAAGGATCTTTGTAAACAAACTTCAGTTGAGCAAAAGAGCAGGGGGATGACTGGCCTCCTGATCTATTTCTCTCTGAAGTTGGGAACTCTATATTCAGGTGAATCTAAGGAAGAATGCCTCTGAGACACAGAACTCAAAACATAAGAATGATGTTGCTTAATTAGTTTGTCGCCCGATGGACTCTGGGTTTCCAGCCTCAGCTTCAGTTAACTTTGATGAAGTTCGGTACGCAGACAGGGACTGGCAGAGCTCATTGGCTCCCCAGCCCTCCACTGCCCCCACCCCAGCCCCTCAGTCTCTTTTAGGGTTTTTTTTTTTTTTTTTTTGTATATTTTTTTTGTGTTTTTTTTTTTATTGTGGTTTGTTTTATTTTTTTTTTTTTGTTTATTTTTTAATTCTTGTAAATTAAAATTTTTTTTTTTTTCCCGT